>JAVJIF010010539.1:0-152314 GCA_038442645.1 Agave tequilana | reverse complement strand
TGTTGGCCCAAAAGGTTACACTCTCCATTTGTTTAGAGTTTTGATGATAACAAAATAAATAAGAGCTATTTGGTACTAATTAGTTTGTTTAAGATAAGTTTCAGGTTAGTACCATATTTGGAGGCCATTGCTTAGCTATTGCAAGAACTTCTAGGTTCATGAAGTAAAGAAGGCGTTTTGCACATCAAGGAAGGAACATAGAAGAAAAGGCTCTAGCAAGGCATTGCATGGCTCAAGACTTCAAGATTGCTCAAGATAATTCTTTAGATTTGTTTCTAGTTTTATAGTTTTGTTAAAGAATAGTGAATAGGTTTGAAGCTCTATCACACACGTTTTTGCACACATCTTATTTTCAAAAATATTTCCTATAATATGTACAAAATAGTTTTATACACAATCTTCTGCCTACAAACTCATTATTATGTTTATATAATTCTCTATTCAAAACTACTTTGTTTAATTTTTGAATTCCCTTCAAAAATCTGTTTCTGTTTTGACTTTTGACCTGAGCCGGTCGGCCGACCGGCCGACCGACCCTGTGTCAGGTCAAGTCGGTCGACCGTCCCAGTCGACCGAGGGTTCTGGCAGCAGGTGCGTATCCGTGTGCATGTTTCACGGTCGACCGGGCGGTCGACCGAAACCTGCCTGACTGTAAGTCGTTTTCTCTCTGTATTTTTCGGTCGACCGAGAGCCGGCAACGGCTCTTATTTTTGTACTTCGGTCGACCGACCGGTCGACCGAGAGAGCCGTTTGAACAGTAACGGCTAGTTTTTGAGCTGTTTAATTTTTGTCTCTTCTCTCTAAAAAGGGTTTAAATGATATTTACTGATCCTAATACTTTCTTATTGGCCTTAAGTGAGTTTTATCTTTAAACCCTAGCACTCTACTATAAATAGGGGTGTTTAGGGAGAGGTTTATTACAAGAAAAATTTGCAAAAGTTTCAAAAGTTTAAGGCATTCAAAAGAACTTTGTTCTTGGTTTTTGTGCTGAAAATTTCTCTCATTCTCTGAAGTGTTTTCCAAAGACTCTCTGATTTCTTTTTCTTTTCCACTTACACACAAGAGCTTCAATCCTCTCATTGTTCTACAAGGATTTTTGTAAGGGAAGAGACATTTTCAAAAGAGAGTTTGTGGTCTTTTGATCACCAAGAGAGAACTTGTACTTGAGATGTGGAGTTTGGTACTCCGGTGTATTTGTAACATCTTTGTGAAGTTATAGTGGTTAGAAATTCTTCTGGGGAAGGCGGGGGACGTAGAGCTGGGTGCTCGAACCTCAGAAAAATTCTCGGTGTTTGTGTTTGGTTTACTTGCTCTTGCTTCTTGCTTTACTTTCATTGCTCTTATTACTTGCTCTCTTTTTCATTGCAATATTCACTTGTTTTCATTCATCTTGTCAATCAAAGTCCCATACAACAAGATTGCATTGTGCACCTCCAACTTATATCCAGAGGAATCACGAGGAAGGAGTTCAGAGCCCTTCACGGGGAATCCGGCTTCTAGTCTTGTTTTGGGAGATTGTTGCATCATATTTTTTTATTTGTGCATTGATTAGCATTATCACCTATTCACCCCCCTCTAGGTGATTTTCAAATGTGGTAGTTCACGGGACCTACTTTTATGACCTCTTTCTATTTACATGTTTACAGTCCCCAGTATGAATAGGATCATGGAAGATCCTATCGTGAAACTTACTTCCTTTACATGACCAGTCCTGAAAAATCATCACAGAGTCATGGTCTATACCTATGTCCAACAAAAGAATGTGACTTGGTAGAATGGTTGACTTGGACTCAAGAATGATAGGTTCAGGAACTAATACCGACTCAGGAAGGTGACTTAAGTCAAGTAAAGGTTCAGGAGTCGAGCTTGGTTCAAGAAGTGGGTCCAAATCAAGAAGTTGAAACTCAAGTCCACAATCATTTTCTCACAATGGAATGCGACTTACTATTGGTGATTCAAGTTCAAGAATGACAGGTATGGGAATCAAGACTGACTCTAAAATATTACCTAAATCGGGTAACTGAACAGGAGTCAATATTGGTTCGGGAATTTGAACTCGATCACAACAAATTGAGAATCAAGGTCACATATCTCATTGAGTTCAATCTCATAAAATGAGAACTTGCCAATTTGTCAATGGGACTTTCAAAAGTATGAAATTGGTCAAGTTCAATATGATGATCATCAAAAATGGGTGATTCAATTTCATGATCTATGGGTACGGGAATAAATGTTGGCTCAGAAAATTGGTCCAAATTGGGTAAGAATACCGGAGTCAACATAGATTCGAAGATGGAAACTGAATCACAAAGTTGGGGATCGGGTTCACATTCACAATCTAATTCAATCTCATTGAAATTAAAACTAGCCGATTTGTCCAAGGATTGGGATTGATCAAGTTCATATTGATGTGATGAAATGAATTTTGATCAGGTCTTTTAGACAGAATGATTCTTGGTTCCTATCAACTGGTTGGTTAGCTCAAAAATGTTTGAAAGTCTAGAAATTTGATCATTCATTATATCTTGCAAACGATCCACTTTTTCTTCTAACCCATCGAATGGATCATTTGAGGATTGAAACATTGGTGATGTAGGAAAAGAAGTATATGAAGATAATGGTTGAACAGGTGGTTGACAATATGGCTCAGGGGCGTTGTATCCCCATTGACTCTGTGAGGAGTAGTGATGATTATTCCAGTCTTGTTCATAGTATTGGGACTGGGGCATGTAATGATTCGGATAAGACCAATTTGGCACACTAGGTTGGTTAAAGTTATGATATGTCGGGTTGGTAATATCCGAAAAAGAGGTTGGTGTGTAATATGAATTAAAATTGGAAAAATTGTTGTTATATGCCATATCACACAATAAAACACAAAAAAAAAAAAAAAAAAGCAAACAAAAAAGAAAAAATTCTAACCTAAGTTAGGGTAAACCTATAACCTAGACGACTCCTAACTGGTTAGACTGTCCACGGGAGGTATAATGCAGACTTTGACCACAAGCTAATCAGCCAGGTCAGGGCAAGATGGTGGGAGGTTTCCGTCAAAGACGTTCCTTAATTAAATAACCACCAATCTTCGGGGCTTTCGGCCCTCAATCTCCTTCCTAGACACTGATTTAGCAGGAGTCAAATTCCAACACCGTTCCCCCTTAGGATAATCTCCTAATTGAGTCCGAGATGTCCCTAGGGCCAACGTCTACTCATTTTTAGTTAGGCTTGGGTTAGTGAGTGAGGAGATTGTTTGTGGGCCAAGGAAGGGTGATGAAATCCCCACCTTATCTTATTTATAGGACAAACCCTTAATTCAATTAGTGCACGTGTAAAGCAATAGACAAATATTCACTCAAAAGCAGTAAATCAGCCAAGGGTGCTTCCTAGTCTATATGCAATGCGAACGTACCTTGTCTCCAGCACTCTTCAACAGAAATTAAAAATTAAATAGACACGTGCCTATATGCAAGAGTCTAATTTTTTTATTTTTTATTTTTTTCAACAAATAGGTTACTGTTAATTAATTAGCAGTGTGCAGGGTGATCACAGAGAAAAGTTAACAGAGCCGTAAACAAATATTGCAATTGCAGCAACCTGCAGGAAACAGAGTGAGTAGTGAACTACTCAGGCCGCGCAAACGCGGCTATTGCCGCAAAAAGGCGGCTCTGTAGTAGGCTCTGCTGCTCTGCCTTCGAGGGCAGAGGCACAGAGTTCTATATGTCCTTTGCTGCTGTTAGTTTTCCTGTTCTCTGATCCTGCAAAAAATAATAAATAAATCAATAATTAGTTTTTTTTAGAGAGAAACTTACCGTCCCTCCCCGGGCAACGGCGCCAAAATTTGATTGAGTTTTTGCCTGCACACAAAATATAGAATTTCAGTTTTAAGAATAGGATGTGCAAGGTGCTCAATACTACCGCTATAGCAAGTGGCTATGCGGGTCGTGATCCGCAGGGAGGGACTAGCGATGGAAGCTTGTTTAGTAAGTTCTCTTTTATTTATTTATAATGTTATTTACAATGATATTTACAATGAAGAAGTGTGAAAGAGATTGGGAATTGGTGATTTACACTAAAATTAAAAGAAAGAAAACTAAAAACTAAAAACCTACTTACCTCTTAGG
This sequence comes from Agave tequilana, assembly GCA_038442645.1. Taxonomy (NCBI): domain Eukaryota; kingdom Viridiplantae; phylum Streptophyta; class Magnoliopsida; order Asparagales; family Asparagaceae; genus Agave; species Agave tequilana. The sequence continues at coordinate 148,196 of JAVJIF010010539.1, read as the reverse complement.
CGTCTGCTTACCTTGGAACCGTGTTAATGACGTATCTTTCTTTGAAGGCGAACGAAGCATGGAATATGAGATCTTCCCTACTCCCGATCTATACTACGAAATAAAAAGGGCACTACACTACCATGGAAGTAGATATCATCATCATAACCATCAACGGCACTTGCAAGGAGAAGGCACCTTCGAAGCTCTTGGTTTCACATGGATCCACAAACACAAAAGAGAGAAAGAAAAACAAAACAAGAATAGAAAAAAGAAGCAAACTTCGATTTGATTTTATTAACAATGGAAGAAAAGATTACTTACATCGATGTCACCTCAGTACAAGCTTGATCTCCTTCCTCCATGAAAGTATCCTCTCCTCTCAGTTGCATAAAAAAATTACAAAAAAGAAAATAAAACCTAAATTACAATCTACAAGTTAGCCTAAGAAAAACCCTAAATTTGTCTCTGTACTGCACTGGATGCCCTTCTCTGTTTCTCTGCAGGGGTATTTATAGGAGATATAAGAAGTAGAGTCCCAGTACAACTCAACGAAAACGCATCGCCAACCGCCTCTGGATTGCCGCGGAAACGGGAAATTTGCCGCGTTTCTGCGGCACTATTGTAGCCAAATGCCACGCGCTTTCTCACGTGGCATCCTCTGGTCCGTCCATCTGGGTAAATGCTTCTGGAAGTTGTGTACCGACTCTTTATTTGAAAAATCAGGATAACTTGGGAAGCAAGTTACCTATCCAAATCTTTTAAAACGATTTTATTATCTTGCACTCTTCTCCCCTTATCTATAGCCTTGTCCTGCAAGCAATTAGGGTTTAGTAGAAGTCCATCCCTTTCCTTTTCTTTTAGTAATTGCAATTTTGCACATGGGCTTGCACATGGGCTTTTTGGGCTTCTGGGCTTCATTTGGCTTTATTTCTTATTTTTTATTACTCAAGGCCTGCACACAATAAATAATAAAACATTAGTAATAGTGCATAATTAAAAGAATAAATAGGGAAATATGATAGTAAATGTAGTGATAAATATGCACTTTTTACTACCTATCAGCCTACCAGGCGTAGCATAGAAAAAGTCCAGAGGATTTAAACCTCAAAGGTGGTACCCAGAGGCTAAGCCGGAAGGCAAGGGTACCTGCAGAAAGTGTTAGTTCCAATAGCACAAAAATAGAACCCAGAAACAAATACATAATGCAGATACAAGTCGACCCGACGGAGCGGGGAAGTCCAAAAGGAAAGCGAGAACACTCACCCAAATATGAAAAAATACTGTGAAATTCCTGATCTCTGAAATCAGAGTAATCAACGCGTAAACGCGTTCAATATAAAGGAGGAGAGAGAATGAACCAGGAGGAGAGAGAATGAAGACGCGGGAGATGCAGACGCGAGAGTCGCATCCCGTAGAGGCCACAGACGCAGGGTTCATGACCCGCATTTAAGCAAGGACACGAGAAGAACGTAGACGCGGGCATGAGCTCCGCGTCACGTTGATACAAGAATGCGGGGCCGCGTTAAGGAAGTGCTTAGACGCGGGGTGAACTCTGCACCTAGCAATTAGCAGAGAGAAAGAGAGAGACATGGAAATAAGAGGGAGTGAGAGAAATAATAGAGAGAGACACAGTGATGGAGGGAGAGAAAGGGACGCAGGTTGGGAGAAAAACAGAGAAGGAAAGAAAAAGGAAAGGAAAGGAAAAAGAAAGGAAAGAAAGAAAGAAAGAAGGAAAGGAAAGAAAAGAAAGAAGAAGGAAAAAGGGGGGAGGATGGCTGGCCATAGCCTGGCCGACGGGAGGTGGCGCCGGTCGCGGCCGGAGGCCGGAGACCGATAACCCAAGCTCAAGCAAAGGTGGGGTGCAACTCTAGTGCAATCTTGAGATTTTGGAGTTTTAAAAATGGTGGTTCGGAGAGCGACGAGTAGGTCCGTTGGAAAGAGCACGTCGAGGAGAGGAAGATGACGTGGTTGGTGGTGACCAAGGTGGTATAGATGGTGGTGGGAATGGTGGTGAAACTTTGGAGGTTAATGGGTTTCTGGTAGAAAAAGAGGAAGAAGAAGGTGGTGAAGTTGTTGTTGTTGTTGGAATGGAGGAGGAGATGGAGGAGAAAGTGGTGGAGGAGTTGGTGGTGAAGGAGGTGGAGAGGGTGGAGAGAGTGGCCGGCCAAGAGGGAGGCATGACTCAGGTTGGGTGCTGCCATTCACTTGCTGGAAAGAGAAGGAAAGGAAAATGAAAGAGAGAGAAGAAGAAATGGGGTGTATATATAAAGGGAATGATTATACAAGTTGCCATCCTATTAAAGAGAGTCGCGTCTCTTTTAAAAAATGGGCTGCGTCTCATATAATGAAAATCCACGTCTAGCAATTGCCCAGACGCGGTGATGGAACTTGCGTCCAGGGAAAAAACGCGAATGTTGCGTTTAACAGAGAGGACAAAAGTCATAATGACTTGATTGGAGTTGATCTGAAGTGCATTAAATGCAGAAAGAATGCGAATCTTTACATTAAAAATTAGATCTGAGTCTGGTGAGACTCGCGTCTGAGGAGAGAGAGAAAATGAGAAGAATAATATTATATCTGGATAAATTCTGGTATCCAGGGAAAACACCGAAAACTCCAAAAAAGCCCGAAAAATGAAGTAACTCGGAATGGTTTTTAAAAATTCTAAAAAATAATAAATATTAGTTTAAGATGTTTGGTGAAATTGGTTTTTAGAAATTCAATCCCTTTTTCAAAATAAAAATTCTGAAGTCCACCGTCGATATCTATCTACACCGGGTCGGCCGGATTTTGATAAATTCTGAAAAATCTTAGAAAATGCATGAAAGAGAAAATATAATTTTAAGAAGTAATATGAAAGTAGAATTTATAAATTTAATTTCAATTGTAAACTAAAATTCTTGGAATCAACCAGCGATACTGGCTGACACCACATCCAGTGGAATTTTGATAAATTCAGAAAAATCTCAGAAAAAGTATTTAGATAGAAAATGTAATTTTAAGAAGTTATGAAAAAGCCGTTTCTAAAATTTCAACTCCATTTATAAATTAAAAATCTGAGAATCAGTCAGCGACACTAGTCGACACCGGTTTTGAAGATTTCCAATTTAAATCAGAAAAATTCCAGAAAATCATAAAAAATCTAAAATATTAGAAAATGATATTTGAAACTAAAATCGGTCAAATTTGAATACCAGAAAGACTAAATTAAGCAATATTCTAGGATCGGGTCTCTGGTTCAGACTAAGGCTGACTCCGAGTCCACAAATCCGGATCCAAAGCAAAACAAACATCTAAATAATCATAATACAAAACAAATACTGGAAGTAAATCAAAAAAATATGAATACGTAACTAAGTACGTATTCCGGGAGCGGGGTGTTACATTCCATCCACCTTACAAAAATTGCGTCCTCGCAATTTCGATGAGGGAAAAATGAACACAAGGAGGACATGGACAGGAATTATACCAATCAAGATATGAATCACTGCAGGTAGGGCTCTCAAGTTGTCTGAACAATAATCCGAATATAGACATCTTCTGCACTTTCTGCTGTATAAATCTCCAAACGATGCCGAATAATACTGACCTGATAAAACCGCTTGGCAATAGAATTCCAGCTATACGGCATACTTGATAGCTCTCCGAGAATAAGCTAGAATACCGAAGACAAAGAAAACCCCGATAGTACTGAGCATAATAAAGAAGACCGATAATTGAGAATTTCGAAGACCAGGCATCGATCACTTTGAAAGATATAGCCAAGAATATAGAATAATCGTAGAAAATCTGGATACCGCCTTTTGAAAGATAACCGATCGTGGATCAATTCTGAGAATACCCGAGCACCATAGAGTTGGCCGAAGAGATCATATAATAGCTTCATTCAGAACCAGCCACTACCTCTCTAGTTTATTCATATCTTAAGTTGGTACAAAGGCTACGAAAAATCAAAACAGTGGAAAGTTGGAAGGAATTAGGAATCAAAGGAAGGATGTCAAGAAAGAATAGATAACTCTGTATTTGTAGTTAGATTGTATAACCAGGACTCATGCATTCCAGTTGCAAATTTCTTTGCCATTAATTTGCCGACAGGTTGTACTGAAGATGTGAGAGCTTAGACTCTGATACCACCCTGTAACGCTCCGATCCGACGGTGCGGAGACGTCACTGCGACGTATATACGCAGGTCAGAAATACCCTCACGTATATACGTTAAGTATTAGTACAGGAAAGAATCAGAGTACGGAAGCACGTGATGCATTATACATTTCAACATATGAGTACAATTACAAAGTTATCACCAGAAGTGACACAATATTACATGAATATTATATCACCCATAGGCGCAATTGCGAGAATATAAGGAGATGTACAAGTATGAACAGTACAAATAAAGACTCAGAGTCATAACAGGAAAACTCTAGAGCCGAGCAGGGGGGCCTGGAAGGATAGGGCTCTGGACGATCTGCTGGGGATCCATGCTTCAGCTGCGCCACTCTGATCAGCAACTGGAAGAGTCCACATGCTCCAAGCTCCATGACCTGGACATGAGGATCCAGAGGAGTCAGAACTCCCGGCGAGTGGTGATGCTAAGGCCAAGTGGCGTGCGGAGATAAGCACATGTGTATCGATAAATCCAAGTCATAAATATGCATTGAAAATCGTGTCGTGAGTACCAGCATGCAGGAGCAAGTAGAGAGACAGTAATCGATATCAAGTCGGGAACATGTATGATATAAGGTAATAAGAGCAAGTAACGAGGTAATGAATAAGGTAGACAAGGCAACACCAGATATCTCCTAAACTAACATAAAACCGATAAAAACCGATAAAACCGATTACGGCAAAACCGATCTTACAAGCTTAGGTCACAGCTCCATGAGACTAGTACATTGAAGGAATAATCCAATAAGGAAACCCTCATCTATATACCCTTATCCCATGTCACCGTAATCCGAGCGCATACAACCCGAGCTACAAAATAACACAACAAATTATATATTAGCATCTTATTATAATTGGGGCCGTCTAAGTTGTACGCTTCAGTATGTGTCCCATTCCACATACTTTCACTTATAACTTATAGAGCAAGTTATTTGAAAACTGATGAAATTCGACGAATCATGTTTAGGATGGGCCCGTACATGCCCGGGACAACGGTCCAGGAGTATCCGGTGCTGAGCCGGAACGTACCGCTAGGTACCGGGACTTATTACGCCCGAACAGGAATAGAGTATCGCAGATCCCATAGAAATAGGCCTAGGGCATGTGCATACCCAGCATGAATAAATAGGAGTAGGGGTGCCAACACACCCCACGGAATCCCTGGTGGCCGCCAGGTGATCCCTCAAGTATATGGCCACGCGTGACTCGATAAGACCACCATGAACATGATATCAGTTTTCCCCAAATCGGGTGCAAGTTGTTTTATAATAATTTATTATGCAATTATCAATTTACGGGAATAGCAGGAGCAGGACGTGATCAGGAATTCAGGAGTACATGAGTACATGTATAACAGGAGTACAGGTCACTGTATATAATACATGATAACAAGTACAAGATTCATGTCACTGTATGTAATGCAGGATAACAAGTATAGTATTCCCGTAAATGTGATAATCACAGGTCAGGTATTAATATGTTAGGAGGCGGGTGATAAGTCATGACATAACAAGGAGCAAGTGTTAAGTAGTAGCAAGTCGGGTGTCAGGTGATGACCATCAGTTGTCAAGTGATACAGACAGGTGTCAGGTACTTGCATGTAGATGACAGGTATCAAGTAATAGCATGTCAAGTGTTAACATATCAAGTATGTACTTGGCAAGTGATAGAGTAATAGCTGAGCACAATCAAGCAGAGTTGAGCAAGCTGGGGTGAAACTAATGTACAACACTAAATGCTATCACGCTCGGCGTGGTTACCGCTCGCAGCGTAGCGAGACACACGTGTCGCAGCAAGCGTATGAACACCATACTTCTACTCACGGTGAAGCCAAGCTCACGGGTAACGACGCTCGGACGGAGCAAGCGGTAAAGTGTTGACGCTAGGTCCGCCTACCAGGCGTAGCATAGAGAAAGTCCAGAGGACTTTAAACCTCAAAGGTTGTCCGAGAGGCTAGGCTGGAAGGCAAGGGTACCTGCAGAAAGTGTTAGTTTCAAATAGCACAAAAATAGAACCCAGAAACAAATACATAATGCAAATACAAGTCGACTCGACGGAGCAGGGAAGTCCAAAAGGAAAGCGAGAACACTCACCGAAATATGAAAAATTCTGTGAAATCCCCGATCTCCAGAATCCAGGTAACCAACGCGTAAACACGTTCAATATAAAGGAGGAGAGAGAATGAACCGGGAGGAGAGAGATGAAGACGCGGGAGATGCAGACGCGAGAGTCGCATCGCGTAGAGGCCACAAATGCAGGGTTCGAGACCCGCGTTTAAGCAAGGACACGAGAAGAACGTAGACGCGGGCATGAGCTCCGCGTCACGTTGATACAAGAACGCGGGGCCGCGTTAAGGAAGTGCTTGGACGCGGGGTGAACTCCACATCTAACAATTAGCAGAGAGAAAGAGAGAGACAGGAAAATAAGAGGGAGTGAGAGAAATATAGAAAGAGAGAGAGATAGAGAGAGATGCAGTGATGGAGGGAGAGAAAGGGGACGCAGGTTGGGAGAAAAACAGAGAAGGAAAGAAAAAGAAACGAAAGGAAAAAAGAAAGAAAGAAAGAAAGAAAGAAGGAAAGGAAAGAAAAGAAAGAAGAAGGAAAAAGGGGGGAGGATGGCCGGCCATAGCCTGGCCGACGGAGGCGGCGCCGGCGGCGGCCGGAGGTGGCCGGAGGCTGGAGACCGGCACCCAAGCTCAAGCAAAGGTGGGGTGCAACTCTAGTGCAATCTTGAGATTTCAGAGTTTTGAAAATGGTGGTTCGGAGAGCGACGAGTAGGTCCGTTGGAAAGAGCACGTCGAGGAGAGGAAGATGACGTGGTTGGTGGTGACCAAGGTGGTGTAGATGGTGGTAGGAATGGTGGTGAAACTTTGGAGGTTAATGGGTTTCTTGGTAGAAAAAGAGGAAGAAGAAGGTGGTGAAGTTGTTGTTGTTGTTGTTGGAATGGAGGAGGAGATAGAGGAGAAAGTGGTGGAGGAGTTGGTGGTGAAGGAGGTGGAGAGGGTGGAGAGAGTGGCCGGCCAAGAGGGAGGCACGGCTCAGGTTGGGTGCAGCCCATTCGCTTGGAAAGAGAAGGAAAGGAAAATGAAAGAGAGAGAAGAAGAAAGGGGGTGTATATATAGGGGGAAATGATTATTACAAGTTTGCCATCCTATTAAAGAGAGTCACGTCTCTTTCAAAAAATGGGCTGCGTCTCATATAATGAAAATCCGCGTCTAACAATTGCCCAGACGCAGTGATGAAACTTGCGTCTAGGGAAAAACGCGAATGTTGCGTTTAACAGACAGGACAAAAGTCATAATGACTTGATTGGAGTTGATCTGAAGTGCATTAAATGCAGAAAGAATGCGAATCTTTGCATCAAAAACTAGATCTGAGTCTGGTGAGACTCGCGTCTGAGGAGAGAGAGAAAATGAGAAGAATATAAATATAATATCTGGATAAATTTCGGTATCTAAGGAAAACGCCAAAAACTCTGGAAAAGCCCGAAAAATGAAGTAACTCGGAATGGTTTTCAAAAATTCTCAAAAATATTAAATATTAGTTTAAGATGTTTGGTTAAATCGATTTTCAGAAATTCAATCCCCTTTTCAAAATAAAAATCCTGAAGTCCACCATCGATACCGGTCTACACCAGGTCGGGCGGATTTTGATAATTCTGAAAAATCTTAGAAAATCATGAAAGGAGAAAATATAATTTTAAAAAGTAATATGAAAGCAGAATCCAGAAATTTGATTTAAATTGTAAACTAAAATTCTTGGAATCAACCAGCGATACCGGCTGACACCAAATCCAGTTGAATTTTGATGAATTCAGAAAAATCTCAGAAAAAGTATTTAGATAGAAAATGTAATTTTAAGAAGTTATGAGAAAGCCATTTCTAGAATTTCAACTCCATTTGTAAATAAAAATCTGGGAATCGGTCAGCGGCACTAGTCGACACCAGTTTTGAAGATTTTCAATTTAATTCAGAAAAATTTCAAAAAATCATAAAAAATCTAAAATATTAGAAAACGATATTTGAAACTAAAATCAGTCAATTCTGAATATCAGAAAGACTAAATTAAGTAATATTCTAGGATCAGGTCTCTGGTTCAGACTAAGGCTGACTCCGAGTCCACAAATCCGGATCCAAAGCAAAACAAACATCTAAATAATTCATAATACAAAACAAATACCGGAAGTAAATCAAAAAATGCGATCGAAAAATATGAATACGCAACTAAGTACGTATTCCAGGAGCGGGGTGTTACAAATTTTAACTTAACAGTGAGGTATGCCAGGTATAATATTAACTTGACATGTTTAATTTTAATTATTTTGCTGGAGAAATAATTATAACTTATTTTGAGGTTTCACCATTCCATGGACAGGAATTAGTAATAGTTTTGGAGGGAAAAACGAGAGCAGATCCCTCAGGATTTTGGCAAACCCTCAGCTATCAACGGATTTGGTATGCATTTACCAACTACCGTTTGAGTTGGGTTAGCCATGCTATTCCTCTCAGCATGATGAGTTGTGAAGGATTTTTCGTTGGGCTTAGATGCCAACTACTTCCTCTATCTTTTTGCCGTCAGAAGCGTCCGATGTAATGTAGATGTAATAGAAAGAGTGACAAAGCTAAAATTGAAATTGTTCACTGTGTCTCTTTGACATTAACATCATGCATGGTTGGATCGGCGTCATCGACCATGATGCGATTCGTTAAAGGAAGAAGCTTTTCTTTAGCGCTCTTTCAAACATCTTCGATCTGAAAATTTTAATAAAAGGTTGAATGTTAACCTGATCATTAGAAGAGTACTTTCAAGGATAGTACTTCTTCAAGAATATGCGTGATCGGATCGTGAGCGTATCGCTGTCTGGAGTTATGAGGTGGTATGCTCCATTTGAGTAGACTGACTCTACTACAAATGGTCCTTCCCATTTGGGCTAAAAATTTTCTTTTGTCTTATGTGTCATAACTATGGGTCTTCTGACAGCTAAGACAAGACCGCCTTTCTTGAAAATCCGTTCTCTGACTTTCTTATTGAAGGCTCTGAAAATCCAAGCTTGATAGAGCTCGATTTGTTGTTGGGCTTGTAGACATTTGTCGTCTAAAGCTTCCAACTCGATACGGTGACTTGAGATATAAGGTATATATATGAGGGTTTCCCTGTTTGAATTATGTTTTCGACGTGCTAATCTCAAAGATCGGTAATTTAGGCTTATATAACTAGTTTTACCATATTTACTTTACTTGCTGCCTCATTGCCTGCTCATGTATGCCTGTGCTCATGACACGATTTTGAATACATGCTCTTTGACTCCGATTTATCGATATCGATACACGTGTGCTTGTCCCTTTAGGCCACTTGGCTCTCACATCACCACTCTGGAGAGTTCTGACTCCCAGAACCTACATGTTCAGATCTTGGACCTTGGACCGTGGTGGACTACCTGATGATCAGAACTACGTAGTAGTAGCATCGTAGATCAGCTGTTGACCGTCCTGAGTTCTTTCCTTCTAGGCCCCTGCTCATCTCTTAAGTTTTCTTTTTGTAACTCGTAAGCGCCTTTTGTACTGTTCATATTTATACATCTCTTTGTATTCTCACATTTGCACTTATCGGTGATGTAATATTCTTGTAATATTGTATCACATCCTATGATAACTTTGTAATTGTACTCTTATATTAGAATGCATAATGCACCATGTACTTTCGTACTCTGATTCTTGCCTGAACTGATGCTTAGCGTATTATGTGTAACGCCCCGATCCCGCGGATACGGGAACGCTACGGCGACGTATATATGCAAGGTGAAAATACCCTCACATACGTACGCTAAGTCTTAGTACAGAGAATAAATATAATATACACAATTATTCCAGCATTAACTAAGTACAAGAATACCTGCAAAAAGGTCAGTGATCATAATAAATATGAAAACAGGGATAAATAAGAAAATAAAACTAAATTGTGAAGATACCTATAAATCAAAAGGGTGGCGATTTCAAGATAATATCTCGTGAAGTGTCAGGTACTACAATATCTCGGATCTCTAGCCTGGGCATGCAAACACAGAGTTGTCAGAAAGCAACCTAGTGAGTGGTAAAATGAAGGTAGCAGTAATATATACTATAATAGTACAATCATGATAATATATAAGACATGCCAAGGTAACAATGATACAATATAAATATTCTAACAATCGGTATATCGATAATATAAGAATGTTATTAATACTAAACATCATCAATACCTTGCATGTTATAACAGTGTCATTACCACAATAGTATCCAATTTTATATCATTACTATTAGTTTATATATTATTCTCAATATGCGTAATATGATATAGTATTCCTAATTACATCAGTATGTATGAGTAATATGTAGCAAATTTTAATTACTTTATATATATTTTTTAATCTAATAATAACAGTAGCATAATGGTGTCGTGATGAACATGTAGATATGAAGTATGCAGAATAATCATACTACAATGTTGTGATTATACAGTAACAATGTCTACAGGCTATACATGAAACATAATATATAAAATGCAGAGTATACATGTACATGAATAATGTGTCACCACATGATATGTAACAAGTATCACGAAGTGTAACAAGGTATACATGTGACATGATAGTGGATAAAATATCAGGAATAGTAACAAGTACAACTGAGCAGTAATATACATGTATCGAGCAAGTCATGTTATTTATACAATAATAACAATCAGTACCGCTGGGTATTTTAATCAATCTCTTTCAGTGTTCCATACCACTGGCAGTTCATACCGGAGCCTGCACTTCAGCTGAACCCATGCGAACATGGCATACGAGTACCATTATTCGAACGAGAGAATGACCAAATAACAAGTGTTCCCGATGTCACTATTGTTTATACTATTTCATTATGTTAATTGAAAACCCAATGGTCAAGGATCTCCAATCGAGTGGGTGTATCCGGTGCATACTCAGGATCACAGCCATAAACGGACCCCTGGCTGCTGAGACCAGGGCCCTTCATTAAGAAGGGAGCAGGAAACGGGAAACATGAGCTTATGGATCTATATACAATACGTAGCCAGCACTACCATCCCCTGCAGTGGGATAAATATAGATTCAGTACATCCACACGCTAAGATCTAGTCAACTGTCAAATCTCTCCCATCTATATGTTATATTTATTATATTCAAACTACATAGTATATCAAGAACTAGAATAGTGCATGGTATAAGTAATACGATAACGTGAGCTTTGTTGATAGCATGAAACAAGATAACGAGAAATAACAAAACAAGAGATGTGGGATTCTAGAGGTGGCCCACGTAGCTTAGATCCGCGTGGCACTTAGTTTCACACATCATATATTAATAGCACTCATGTTCAATAACTGGAGTATCATATTGATATCAGTAACATGATATAGTCATGTAACAGAAATACAAAAATATCCATGTATCAAGAATAGTGATCCATGCAACAGGAATATAGGAACAATCAAAGCATATATACAAATAAATTCATGCGACAAGTACATGCAGTAACAGTGTAGATTACCTGTGTAACGGTGACACATGTATATAAAATATATGTGTAGCGTATTCGTGTAACCGGTGGTACCGGTACACGTAATAACAGTGTTAAGTGTATCAAGTGTTATATGAAATAATAGTGCCTAGTGTACAGGCGTGTCCGTGTATCGTGTACAATGATATTAATACATGTAATCTGTAACGGTGTCCAGGAATATGTCGTAACAATATCCGTATATCAGTAGTGTAACGGTGATCGTGTCGAGGTGATAGGCGTAATGGAAACATATGTCAATATATATATATATATATATATATATATATATATATATATATATATATATATATATATATATATATATATAGGGGTTACTGTACCTCAGCCGACAGCTGAGAGAGTTTCTCAGCCGGCGGTGACATGGCCGAATATATGCCACATATCGGTGGCAGAGTGTAGGCACCAAAAAAATCAAAAAAATCCCGCCTAAAGAATCCATCAAATTGACCAAAATACCACTTTTTACTTCTAAACTAGCAAAAACTCATCCACAATAAAATTTCCCTAAAATATTTATAATTTACAAAGAATTTTCTGTTGAATATATCTACAGTTATAAAATTCATAATTCTACTACATCGAAATTATAATGGAAAAATAAATGGATTAAGATAATGAGAAATAAACAGCAGCAGTGAAAAGTAAAAAACATGCGTAAAAACATAAAAAAATTGTTTTTGTATAATTTTTTATTTTTTATTTCGTGTTATTTTCAATTCATATAGGTTTAATAAAAGAAACTGAAATGAACAGAAAAAATGAAATTTAATGTGGGGCAGCCGCATATTGTTTTTTCTATTACAAATGTACAGTGTAAAAAAATAATGAAATACAATGGTTATTAATTTTACAGATATTTTATAAATCAGATATTTTCGTAACTGCTACAATATTTGCAAATTGGTTAGATAATATTCCATCCAATTTTAAAATGAACTGCAACTATGGTCGGTTAAGGTACTAAAAAATTGCTTTATTCTTAATGTATATTTATATTGGATCCAGGTCGCAGTACACATACATTCAAACTATAATCAAAAAAATTTATATAACTTTCAATTTTATATCACGACTGCGACCCTAGTCGCATTCCTTATCTGCATAGAAATAACAGATGAAACATGCTATCGTTCAGCACTGCGACCACAGTCACTGTCTTTTTTCCCAGGACTATATAACAGAATTTTGATCGTTTTTCACAGTCGGCGATCATAGTCGCAGTCATAGTACAAAATTTTCGATCACTGCGACCATGGTCGCAGACTTAAATATATAACTTTTCAATTTATATCACGACTGCGACTTTAGTCGCATTCCTTATTCGCATAGAAATAACAAACGAAACATGCTATCGTTCCAGCACTGCGACCACAATCGCTGTCTTTTTTCGCATGCCTTATGTAATAGAATTTTGATTGTTTTACAAAGTAGATTAGCCTTGCGACCGTGAGATCAGTCCGCGTATATAACATCTTATAAATTACTATATTAATTACTCTGAATTAATTAAAATAATTAATATTCTATCTACCATGATATAGCAACAGTCTCGAAAAAAGAGATGCACTAATATTAATCTCGATAAAGGAAAGATGTGCACCATACGTAATCTAAATATATAGGAAAAATATTCTATAAAAAGTTAATTTGTAGTTCACATTATAAACCTCTGGAAAAAAGAAACTCTTCGGATTCTCCGGCCATAAATGCTTCAATTAAATATTTAATTTCTTTTTACCACTTCTTCGAATACTCAACCATCACCTATAACAATTATTATTACTATTCATGTTGTTTCACATTATTGACCTTTTATAGTGCTTGTAACTAATATATTATCTCATATCTAAAAATGATATTTTTGCTCTTCGTTTTCAATTTGATTTCAAACTTTCAGAAAACAATGTCTTCCCCATCTTCTTCCTCTAACACTCAGATTTCAATTTCAATCATTCTCCCACCGGTCCTCTTTCTTCAGGGTATTCTAGTGAATTTGATAGCAGTTTGGACTTTACTCCTTTTGACTATCTCACTATATCAAATAATATTTTATCTGATCCTCTCTTCATGAGAATGATGAAGTTTTGATGGGGCTTAGTGAGGAAGAACTTATTCCTCTGCCACTTTACAGAGATATATTTTATGAAAGCATGTCCTCTGATGCTGGAGGCTCACTTTCTTTGAGCATATCTTTTACAGGTTCTTCTCGACACGGATCGGAAGAAGAGCTTGATAGAGACGATCCATTCGAGAGTTTATCGATGAACCAAAACACTCTCAAAAAGAGGAAGAAACTGAGGAGTACTGCGAGCCAGACAATGAGGGAGAAGATGAAGAAATAAGTGATGAACAAGAAGATGAGGAGAATGAAGATGACGAATCTGCTTATGATGGTGATGACGACGAGGATTAGGATTTCCTGATCTTCTGATATTCAACGTTATTTTGTCTTCTTTAAGAGCTTTTAATGCACTTTTTTGTAAGGTCTCTTTCTGACCATATTATGTTATAAATAAAATTACTTCTGTCTGTAAAATAATCTTCATCTTTTTTAAATACATATATAAAGTATGCCGTATAGTTATTATTTCTGCCTCTTATCTGCGATACGCAGTACTCAGATAATAATTACATATGAAACTGCGACCACGGTCGCTGTCCAGTCATAAATAGTTTAATTGCTTTGCATTCAATATAATGCACTTTTTTTGTAAGGTCTCTTTCTGACCATATTATGTTATAAATAAAATTTACTTCTATCTGTAAAATATTCTTTCATCTTTTTAAAATACATATAAAGTATGTCGTATAGCTATTATTCTGTATCTTATCTGCGATAATGGTCGCAGTATTCAGATAATAATTACATATGAAACTGCGACCACGGTCGCTGTCCAGTCATAAATAGTTTAATCGTTTTGCATTCAATAAAGTTAATAACAGCGACCATGGTCGCAGTCCAAAATTAAACTATATAACAGATGATTGCGAACATAATCGCAATCCTCTCAAATCAGTATATTTCACTGTATATCACAAATTATAAAACTGTGACTGTTGTCCTTCAACACTGCGACCATAGTCGCAGTCCTTGATCGCATGCAATATGTAAAAAAAATAATAGTATATAGGCGGCTGAGACAACAGTCACAGTGAAGAACAAATATATAAAATAATACGTAAACTGCGACTATAGTATCAGTTCTTAGTCACCGTTATTACATTTAACCTAGCAATACAATCATCCACGATATGTTGTCGTTAAGCACTGTGATCATAGTCGCAGTCATTGTTCGCATGCAATATGTAAAAAAAAATAATTTATAATTGTAGACTGCGACAAAGGGTGCTTTTAAAACTACTAAGAAATTATTTTATTGACCACTACAAGCTTAGGCACATTTTTTTAAAAACTATTGAGAAATTATTTTATTGACCACTACGAGCTTAGGCGCATTCCTAAAATATATAAAACCTAGCAAAAAAAAGATTTAATAAAGAAGCATTCAAATTTATTTCGTGATTTGATGAAGTTGCACTTGAAGAGACATGATTCATATTCAGTTGGTCGCAGTTATAAAAGATAATTGTGACAATATTGACTAACGTCAGAAATATAAAAACATAATAAACTATACAGATCAACTATCTTTTACCGCAGGAGCATTTAGTAATTTCAACTGTTTCAATAGGCGGGTTGTCCTTCCTAGTGTGGCTAATAATGTGCCACGTCACCGCAGGCTGAGAGGGACTCTTAGCCTTTGGCTGATATACATATTTCTGATATATATATATATTATATATATATATATATATATATATAATATATATATATATTATATATATATATATATATATATATATATATATATATATATATATATAGTTACATCAGTCTTAAGTATACCACTTTTATATAATTACTGTGATCGGTATAATAAAAAATTATAAACAATTATTTATTTTCAAATTCTTCACAACTATTTTAATAATTATTAATTTTTTATTTTAGAATATCGTTATCAATAATATTATAATCACTTATTACCTTATATAACTAACTCATCTGTATTTTATATTAAATTAATAGTAACAATTAAATATTATCTTTTTAAATATGTTTGGAAAGTTTCACACATATTTTATTTCTTAGGATTTACCATTTACATGATTTAGTGATCGATAATTATAATTTATTAAATAAATCAATAACTTAATTTAATTTCACAAAATGAAATATAATTTTTAAAATAAACACACTCACATAGCTAGTACATGGTCAGACTCCAGATACTCTAGATATAGTCCGAACACTAAAATTATATTAATAAATTAGATTTGTAATAGAAATGTAAAAACTATATTTTCTAGGGGATTTTCTAAAATTTTACCTTTCTTAATGGATTGGGTTGGTTTGCTTATTGGGTTGGGTTTAGATCCAACAACCCAACCCATTAATTTAAGTTATAGGTAATGGGTTGACGGATTATTTGATTTGGGTTTAAGGGTTACTGGGTTTGGGATTTATTGGGTCGGGTTTAAGTTATTGAGTTGGATCCAATCTAGGGGGAGGGAGAGAGAGGGACAGTGAGAGAAAGAGAGAGGGAGGGAGAGAAGAAGGGAAACATAGAAAGAAAAGAAAAGAGAAGGAAAGAAGTAAGAAAGAAAGAAAGAAAAGAGAAAGAGAAAAGGAGAGGGAGGTGGAAGATGGGGGGTGGCCGGCCGAGTTGGGCCATGGGCGGCGCTGGTGGCGAGAGTGGGGAGCCGACAATGGGGCTATGCTCTGGGTGGAGGAGGAAGGGAGAGGGTGTTGTAGTGGTGATGAAGGGGATGGTGATGATGTTGATTGAGATGGTGATGGAAATGTTGAGTATGAAGGTGGTGGAGTGAAAGAGATAAAGGGGTAGGTGGTGGTGGAATTATGGAATGGTGATGGATTTTGTGAAATTAATGGAGATTGGAAGAGAAATTAGTGGTTGTGGTGATGAAATTGAAAAGGGAAAAGGAAGGAGGTGGTGTGGGAAAGTGGGTGGCGCTGGTGGCTGTCGGCGACATGGTCAGCGGCGAGGACATGGCTAGCCAAGGTGAAATTAGGGGTATGTGCGCGCGCGCGTGTATGTGAGAGATTGAGAGTAAGAGAGGTAGAGATTAGCGAGTTAGAGTGAGTAAGAATTAGAGAGAGATTTTTAACTTGAAAAGAGAAAGGAGAAGAGAGAGAAGAGGCGATGGAAGTCGTTTGGGGTTTGGCCAGCTTGGGAAGAAGGAAACGCAGGAGATTGGAGGAGAAAAAGAAAAGAAAAGAAAAGAAAAGAAAAGAAAGTAATTTTTAATATTATTTAATTAGGTAAAATTTAACTAGTTCAGAACGGTCCACAAAAATTTTGTAAAATAAAGAATATTATCCTGAGTAATAATATGAAATCAGTTTAAAGAAATTCAATCTGATTTTCAAGTTAAAAATCCTGGAATGTATTAGTGATACCGGTCCACACCGGTTCAGCCGGATTTTTGAATAATTCAGAAAAATCCCTAAATTATGTTAAAGTTGAAAATGTGATTTTAAAAATAATTTGAAAATAGATTCTTGAAATTCAACCTTGATTGTGAATTAAAAATCCTAAAGCCGGTTATCAATATCGGTTGGCACCTTTCAGAGATTTTCCTAAATAATCCAGAAAATTCTAAATTTTTTGAATAATCTAAAATATTAGAAAATTATAACTAAAACTAAAATTGAATCTGACATCAGGAAAGTCAAATCAACTTCGTATACTGTATCGAGTACTGATACTGTGATATGTATATCTAAAATAGGGGTTACAATATGTGAGGGTATTTTTCACCTACGTATATATGTCGCAGAAATGTCTCTGTACCCACAGGATTGGGGCATTACAGGATGGTATCAGAGCCTAAGCTCTCACATCCACAGTACAACCAGTTGGCAAATTAATGGTAATAAAATTTGTAACTAGAATGCATGAGTCCTCGTTATACAATCCAACTACAAGTGCAAAATTATCTATTTTTCTTGATCGTCCTTCCTTTTCTGAATCCCTTCTATTTCACATTCTGATTTTTGTAGTCTTTATACCAACTTAAAATATGAGTAGACTAGAGAGGTAGCGGCAGGACAGATGTGGTTCACTCTCACCTTATTCTGGCATTCTTTGATTCTAGTACACCATATTATTTTATATAGGGTAGTTCTTCTGTTTCGCATTCTATCTATGTATGGATGTCACGAGGATTTGTACAGACAATGGGATAGTTATCACTTATGTAATTATATAGATTGTGCCACTACCTGAGGAGCGTCAGTATGAAACGAATTTCCGAGTTCAGGACTTCTGTCAGATAGAGCTATGGTAGTTCTTAATTATATTATTTCAAGAATGATCACGATCTCTTTTATCAATTTCATGGAGCTCAGGTATTCTTAGAATTGATCTACTGTAGGGTTAACATCAGAAGACGGCATTCATTACTCATTTCGGTTAGATAAATTCTTGACCATGTTCTTTGAAGCTGCAGCACCCAGTAGTTTTATGGGATTTGATGAGCCATTGACCCCCTAGCCTCACCAAGTGAGGGTCGTAAACTAGCCACGTGAGCTCAACCAGGCGTGGGCTTTGCTGCACCCTGGTGCTTAGCATTTAGCGTTGTGTTATGCACTGACTTCGCCGCATGAGCTTCACCAAGTGCGAGCTTTGTAGAGTGTTAGCTCCGCCGCACCCTAGTGCTTAGCACCGACGTTGTGTTACACAATGGCCCTACTTGGCCCTGACTTCGCTCGTGGCTAGTTCCGACAGTGTTTAGCATCTAGCCTAGTTCCCCAGATTTCTCCCGCCTAACGTGTTGCATGGACTTAGTGAATTGGGTTTTCTCGCTGCATCTAAACTATCTTATCATAATCCTTACTAACGATCTATTTGGCCAACCTTGCAGAACTTGGTTATTCTCTAGATATTCTATTGGGTTATCCTCTAGAGAGCGGTTATTATAAATTCTTAGTTATGCCTTTCAAGGTAATCAACGTCAGCGTTCAGAACTCGTTATTATTATCGATTTTTCTTTGTCTGCGATATTTTGGTCTACTTCCAGAGTGACAGAGAACATGCAGAACATCTATTAATCTTATTACAGGTTCTTCATCGGGAACGGTATCACGTACAACAGAAAATTCAGACAGAGAAATTCTGGCCAGTTTTGAAGTCAGCTTGTCTCATATTATACTGGTGAATCAGTCTACTAAAGTTCTGGTGGTATTCTCTTATTAGCAGTTATCAGATCAGTGTTAGTATGTCACCGTCAGAAGATTTATACAGCTGAAAGTGCAAAAGACGTCTAGGTTCCGAGATATTTATTCAGTCGGTTATGAGCATTACCTTAGTTATTCATCTCTTAATTGATATAATCCTTGTCCCTATCATTTTTGTGTTCATCTCCCCCTTATCGAAATTTCGAGAATGAAATTTTTGTAAGGTGGATGGAATGTATCACCCCGTTTCCAGAATACGTACTTAGATACGTACTCTGATTTTTTGATTTTATTCTTTTAATTTCCCCTCGTATTTACTGTTGTTATATAATTATTTATATCACTATTTGGTATTTGAATCCGGATTCCTGGATTCAGAATCACCCGAGTCTGAACCGGAACCAGATCCCTGTGTATTGATCAGTTTAACCTTTCTGATATTCATATTTGACCAATTTTAAGTTTCAAATATTATTTTCTAATATTTTAGATTTTTCATAATTTTTCTTAATTATTCTGTAAAATCTTCAGAACCGGTATCGACCAGTGCCGCCGATCGATCTAGGATTTTTAATTTAAAAATGAATTTGAATTTTTAGAAACTACTTTTATATTATTTCTTAAAATCATATTTTCTATCTAAAAGCATTTTTGAATTTTTTCTGAAATTATCAAAACTTGACCGGATTTGGTGTTGATCAGTATCGCTAGTTGATTTCAGGATTTTTAATTTGAAAATGGATTGAATTTTTGAAATCTGCTTACACCATATATCTTAGTATAATATTTACTATTTTTGAGTATTTTGGAGAGCTTTCTAAGTTACTTTGTTTTTCTGATATTTCTGGTACTTTCCCAGATCCGGAGTTAATACTCAGATATTTTCTTTCTTTTTTTTTCTTTTTCTTTTTCTTTTCTTTTTTCCTTTTTCTCTTTTTCTCCACCACATCTTTTTCTTTCTTTTCTTTCTCTTTTTCTTTTTTCTCCTCTACACAAAAACCTGAAAATATCTCCCCTTCTCTTTTAAATTCTCTTCTCCCTTCTCTTTTCCTTTTCCCCCTTCTTCCTTCTTCCCTGGCCAAAACACAGCCAGCAACAGCCGCTCCTCCCTCTTCCTCTCAAATCTCTCTCTCTCTCTCTCTCTCTCTCTCTCTCTCTCTCTCTCTCTCCTCCCTCTTCTTCAATCTCTCTCTAAATCTCTCAAATTTCTCCCTCTCCCTCTCAATTCACTCTCACTTTTCCCTCTCTCTTTTCACCAAGCAACCGCCGGCCTCACCACCGTCCAACTCGGCGCGCCACCACCTGTGGTGACCTCGCCATCCTAGTAATAACCCCCAGGAGCCACCCCAATCTCCTCCAACAAGCTATACCACCTCCTCCTCCTTTAATTTCAACTCCTTCTTCAAACCATCACTACCTCTTCCTCTCAAATCCCTCTACCTCCTCTCCATCTTCATCACCTACATCGACAATATCATCATTTACATCTCCATCTCCATCACCCTCACCACCTCCATCCACTCCACCAAGATCACCACCACCATCACCTTTACCTCTACCATCTTCAAAACTCCAACTCCACCTCTCCTTCCTCCTCCCCTTCTCCTCCCCG
Organism: Agave tequilana; assembly: GCA_038442645.1. Taxonomy (NCBI): domain Eukaryota; kingdom Viridiplantae; phylum Streptophyta; class Magnoliopsida; order Asparagales; family Asparagaceae; genus Agave; species Agave tequilana. Next base: position 127,592 of record JAVJIF010010539.1, on the reverse strand, counting down.
AGCTAGGCCGGCTCTGATGGTTGGCGCCTCCCTCTAGCCGCCGGCCGCTGGCCGGCCAGGCCCACCTGACCGAGAGGCCACGACCAATTGGTCGTGAGCTCTCTAGCTCTCTCCCCTTTCATTTTTCTTTTTTTCTTTTATTTTCCCTCTCCTGTTATTTCTCTCCCTCTCCTTTATTTTCTCTCTCTCTCCCTCTATATATTCTCTCTCTAAAAGTAATATATATTATTATATTTGTGGTACGTGCATGTATTCTTGAGATTCTAGATTTGTAGTGATTTTTTGAAGGTTTTTAGGCGAGTGTTTGCACTTCTGGGTTTTCCCGCTTCGATGTGTGATTTGTATTTTATGTAATATGTATTTGTATTGGTGGATTTCTAATTATATCGTGGACATGTGTATTTGTACCAGTATTGTGTATTGTATCGGTGTGGGTGTGTACAATGTATAATGTGGACACGTGAAATTGTATCAGTGTGACGAATGCCTGTAGTAGTGTCGTTAATAATTGTACATATATACTGCCGGTAATGCGTCTTATTACTGCTTTAATATTATGCTTGGCCGACCCTTTATGGTTTTTAGTCCCCTGGCTCTCTACTCGGCCTTCGGGCCCTTTAGCCTCCTCGCTTCAGCACTCCACGGTAGTCTAGTTATTACCATGTATATGTGTGTGTGTGCTAACATTATTTTATGCAGGTATCTACTTGGCCCTCTAGCCCTATTAGACTTTATGGTCTCTCTTATGCCCACTTTCTCAAAAGAAGGAGTGCGTTCAGACCGTCAGGTCTTTTGGTCCCGCCTGGTAGGCGAGTCTAGCGCTCAACGCTTTACTGCTAACTCCGTTCGAGTGTAGTTATGCCATGAGCGATAGTTGTACGTTATCGTGGCTTCGCCGCGAGTGGTAACTACACCGAGCGTGATAGCATCCAGCGTGTGCGCTAGCTTCGCTCCAGCCTTGCTTAGCTCCGCTTGATTGTTCGCTTGTCTGCTCACTCACTTTATTCATATCTTACATAGCCTCCAGGTTTCATTACTCTGCTGATAGTTTAGTTATTACATGTTACGTGTTTACATGTGTGTATTTTCAAATCACGAGCTAAAAATGCGTGCTTTGGCTTTCTTGATACTTCCGTTATAGCATGGAGGCTAAATGGGTCGAATCCACAAAGACGGGAAGCGATAGAAGCTTTACCGATCTATTCACGTGTGTGTTAACAGTTCTTTTATGTTTTTTAAGAATGAAAAGAAAGAAAAACAAAGAATGGAAAGAGAAGGATACGGTAAAAATAAAGAAGTGAAAAATATAGAAAAGAATATATTTGTGATTTTTGGTATATTTCTAAAACAAAGTAAAAAAAAAAAACTTATGGTTACTAACTACTAATGGCTCCACTAACCATGCTAACCTCTTAGTTATAGTTGCCTCACATGTATCATTGACCATTACTAGTCCTTGGTTCAAGAGCATTTCAAAGCATGACCCATAAGATCACTTCCACATACAACTCAACAACAAGTGCAAGCTACACTTAAACCATCAAAACTAAACTAAAGCAAGATTGAAATAAGGTAACGTTAGCTTGTTAGAGAGTTAGATGTTAGAGTGTTAGAATCTATCATCATGAGCCATCAATGGCTCTTGCAAGAGCAAGGCCAAGTAGAGGCTATTAGATTCATGTGGATTATCAAGTAAGGAGTTATCAAGTTAGTGGTTAGTTATCATGAGAGAAAAATTAGCTAAATATGTAAAGAGTTAGAGAAGAAGCAAATAGAGATAAAGAAAGAACCTTTCATAGAGTATCACCTTCTATTACAAGAACTTTTTCTTCTATCCTATGATCACTCTCTTTCCTATTACATGGTCTTTAAAAATGAAAAATACAAAAGAAGAAGAAGAAAAAGCTACCCTAAGAAGAAGAAATCTACTCTCAAAACTCTCCTCCATGAGCTCTGAAAATCCTAGGGTATTTATAGGTCAAGGGGCACCAGGAGGGTGCCACGGGGCCGTGCGTCGATTCTCGATGCACGGCTTCATGGTACAGGGGCCGCGTTTCCATGGTCATTCTGGCGCACGCGCGCAGTACCTTCTGGCACGTGTTATCTATTTGTCCCCTTGTCGGTTATAGCCCCTGATTTCTAGATATGGGCACCAGGTTTTGACAAAACTACCTTCCAAAGTCAATGGCTATATGTGTAGGCTTTAAATCACCAAATAAATGAGATTTTTAGGTTTCTTCTTCATTTCATGCCATGGACATAGATTTATACAAGAGAGGTGTTATTAACAGAATTTAATATTGAATAAATGTGAAGATCTGATATGAAATATGTATATATAGAGACTTATCACAGCCCCACACTTATCTTTTGCTCGTCCCGAGCAAAATAGAAAAACTAAAGAAATTATTACACCACTTTCGTAGATGACGTGATTGCACTGAGCATGTGCAACAAGTCATTAATCCTCTAGGTTTTCCCTAGAGGAGAAGTTTTATCTCCTGAGAGTTTTCAGCAGATTACACCCACAAAATCTAAAAAGAAAGAAATCAAATGTTAGGATTTTGAAAACACATTTTGAAATAGAGAAAAGTGTTGAAATATTTTTGTGAAAATTTAGGTGATCCAAGATCATAGGTTAACCAGAAATTATTCTTCCTTAAACTATGTCTAAATGCAAGATCTTGTTATAAATTAAATGTAAGAATTTAAATTGAATCGATTCTGTGTTCTTTCATAAAACTCTTAGAAAATACGAACTGTGAAGATTTTTTGGGATATCGACTCTAACTTTCAAGTCGTCTATTTGTATATATTTATTTTATTCTTCCCTTAGTTTTTTTAGGCTTTCTTATTTATCTGGGTAGTGAGCATTTAACCTGTGATTCTTAAACCAAATGATTTTAAGGCACCAGATGAGAAAATATCCCTCGGGCTTAAGGACTCGAGTAAATAGGCCGCAAAACTAAAGGGAATTATTTTGATTTTGTCCATCTTTTTAGGCGTGAATAATCATGTTTCTTAGGGCATAATTACCCAACTTCAATAAGTGATTTTTATTATTATTTTATATATATATATATTTATGGCATTTTCAGTCTTTATTTCAATCCCAAAAAAATTATATAAGTAGGAAGTGCATATATCTAAGGAAAAAAATTTGAGATCAAATTATCTTCTCAATCTTACTTTCTTATTCTAAAATTTAAATAAGATCTATTATTTTGACTCGGTTTAAAAATTCCTAATTTTAGGTCTTTCTAATTCCTAAGATAATCTTATTTTCTTAAAATAAATCAAACTATTTCTCTTATTTCAAAAAATTTTGTAAAAAGAAAAGAAAGAGTTTTTATACAAAGAAAAATCTAAAAATTGTCTAAAAAGAAGTGTAAAAGAAAGAAAATTTAAAAATAACTATGTTAGTAAATCCTCCCCCACACTTATCTCATGATTGTCCTCAATGCAACGTGAATGTGTATATGCATGAAATGAAATAGGGAAAGAAAAATTACCTCAGGGTGGTGGTTCCTGTGGTAGTCTGATTGGCCCACGAAATGCAGCCCAAATCCTATATTGTGTAATTCACAGGAACCCACCAGTGACCTTTCGAATATAACCCATAAAAATAATGATGAAGTGAATGGTCTTATTTAAAAAATTATCCCCACCCATTTTCAATTTTCAAAAAATAATCCTTGAGTTATTTGTTCAACACCTTTGTCCAATAATGTAGTGTGATTTTAGAAGATGATTGATTTGGACTCAAATAGAACAGGAACAAAAACTGATACCGACTTCGAAATTTGACTCAGATCAAGTCGAGATTCAAAAGTGGGAATTGAAATTGGTTCAAAAATGAGATCTAAACAAAAGAATTGATGTTCGCACACTTTCTCCATTAACAGAATGTGATCGTAAAATATTGGTGATTCAATTTCACATTGTAGTGGAACATGATTCAATGTTGACTCCAGAATAGAAAAAAAATCTGATAAAGATACCAGAGTCATTATTGAGTCAAAGAGTGAAATAGAATTACCAACTTGAGGTTCATGATCACTTTCATGTTCAATTTCAATTTCAGGAAAGGAGTAACTTGCCAAAATGTCAATGTAATTTTTAAAACTTATAGTTTGGTCAAGTTTAAATGAGTGTGATGAAATTGAATCTTGGTTTCCAAAATAACATAATTCTTGGGTCCAATCGATGGAGTTAGGGATATAAGTATTGGTCAAAGGTTGACAAAAAAGACTTTCCTCATTCTCATTGATCAATTCACTCATTATTGAGTCTAACCTACTGATAGGCCAGGTAACATAATTTTGAATCTGAATCATGTCTTTCGTACTCTTTGTAATTGGTTCTTCATGAAAAGGTGAGTATGAAAGTTGGTTTTGAAAATTATGGTGAAGTTGTGAGTCCATCAGATTTTGCGATTGTTGCTCAGACTCACGCAAGAGTTTTATATTCATTTTCAGGATGGATGGTTGTTCATTTTGAATCGATGTGACTGGAAAAGATGAGTATGACTCTTCAAATTTGATTGAGATGATGAGTTCAACATATTTTGAAATTGTTGCGCTATTTCACAAAAGACTTTCAAATTATTTTCTAGCTCAGATTTTTCTTCAATTGGATGTTCTAGAAAAGGAGTATATAGAGTTTGATGTGGGAAGGATTGTGAATTGAGCAAATTTAAATTTGTTGTTGGGACTCAAGTGTGACTTCCAAGCTCCTTTCCAAATTGAATTTTTCTTCAGAGGGTAGTTCTGAAAAAGGAGTATAGTTAGCAAAATCGGGGAATAAATATTGCGAAAATTGTGGACAAGATGGATAAAATTTAACTCGGGGGAGGTGAATCCCCATTAACTTTATGAAGAGTTGAAATTTATTTGAAAATTATGGTCATAAGATTGGGGGTATAGGTCATATTGAGTCGAATAATCTCAATCCGGCCTATATGATTGGTTCATGTTGTACATAGCTGGGTTGGAGTTATCCGAGTCAAATGAGTTCGGGGTGAAATATGGATTCATATTAGGATTGAAAAAATTATTGTTGTTGAAATCCATATCACAATTTACAAGAAAAACAAACAAACAAACAAGCAAATAAATAGAGAAAAACAAAAACAAAATAAGTCTATGCTAGGGTTGACTTAGATCTAGACGGCTCATAGCTGGTTAGACTATCCACCGGGGTACCTTATAGAAATCTAACCACAAGTTAATCGGCTAGGTAGGGCCAAGACCAGTGGGAGGTATCCGTGCCGGAGCAGCGGACCTAATTATGCCAAACCACTGTTCTTTGAGGTTTCACCTCTCAATCCCCAACCTTAGACAACAATTTGACAAGAGTCAAATTCTAACAACTTTTTCCTTAGGTCAATCTTCTAAATGAGTCCGAGATGTCCCTAAGGGCCAACGTCTAGTAAGTTTTATTAAGGCTTGGGTTGTGTGAGTGGGGAGGTGATTTTTGGGATAAGAAAGGGTAATGACTTTCCCACCTTATCTTGTATTGGGTTTTGTCGTTAACTTCAATTCGTGCAAATGTGCAATATAGAAAAGAATGAACACACATGCGAGTAAATCACCCACATATTTGTCCTATGCAATATGCAATGCCATATGTACACCTCGGTCTAGATCACAACAAAAGAAGAATAAAATATTGTATATTGGAATGAAAATTGACACATGTTTAGATACAAATGTCTAACCATTTTAAAACATTCAATTACTGTATTTTAGTTCTTAAAATTATTATAGTGCACAGGTAATATAAACAGAAACTAGCAGCAGAATATAGCAATATATAAGAATTTACCCAACCACATAAAAATAAGTGTGGACTTCTACAATACTAAAAATTTAACATGCACACCAAAAACAAAAAAGAAAAGGTAATATAAATGTGAAATCAAACCGTTCCCATCCCCGGCAACGGCGCCAAAATTTGATCAGGGAAAACCGCGCACAAAAAGTGTATGTTTTAAAATCACGAGTTAAAAGTGCGTGCTTTGGCTTTCTTGATACTTTCGTTATAGCATAGAGGTTAAACGGGTCGAATCCACAAGGACGAGAAGTAATAGAAGCTTTATCGGTCTATTCACGTGTATGTTAACGATTCTTTTATGTTTTTAAGAATGAAAAGAAAAGAAACAAAGAATGAAAAGAGAAAGATATGGTGAAAACAAAGAAGTGAGAAACATAAAAAAGATTATATATGTGATATTTAGTATATTTCTAAAACAAAGTAAAAGGAAAGAAAACTCATGACTACTAACTACTAATGGCTCCATTAACGATGCTAACCTCTTAGAGATAGTTGTCTCACATGTATTCTTGGCCATCGCAAGTCCTTGGTTCAAGAGCATTTCAAAGCATGACCTATAAAATCACTGATCGGACACATATTTTTCATTCTTTTCATTACACTCCTACATTTATCGTATAATAAATCTGCTAATTTTCTTATCTTATATGTCTATTTTATAAAAGATAATAATGAAGAGAAAAAGGATTAAACCAAATAAATACCAGTTAAAATTAGATTTAACTGGATCTATTTGGTTAGCTGAGGATAATCCCAGATCTAGTTAGAACAAATCAAGGATTGGGGCAAATGTTCAGCTGAAGATTAGAGCAAATAAGAAAGATAACACCAAATGAAAACCGGTAAAATTCAGATTTCTATAAATCCATTTTGGTTAGCTAAAGATTAACCGAGAATAATATGAAATACAGAGTCCAAATTCAAAATCCAAAGGGATAAATAGATAGAGAGAAGATCAACGGATGAGATGAAGCAATTTTGATTGAATACATTTTAGTATTTGAATCATAACATTCGCTATCGAATTTCAAATCTGATGATTCAAGATGATCCAGAAAGAAGACTTAAAGGGTTACAACTCTTAAGTTGATTATTATTTCTAATTCTATCATTTGATAAGTTATATTCAGCAATCAACATGTCAACAAGCTGCAGATCAGAACTGAATATCAATATAAAATCAAGTTTGGAGATAAATGGAGGATTCAATTTCAGAAATAGCCAGCTCTTCCTATCTTTTAAACTCATTTCCATATCTATTTCTATGCTATAAATACTCCACACATCAGAGGCAGAGGGATGATAAAGTAAAGAGTAGAATTTAGGCTATTCTGTAGTTTGTAACTTAGGTTTTTAGTTTTCTTTTATGTAATTTTTATTTTCTTTATGTAACTGAGAGGAGAGCAGATTTTCATTGAGGAATGAGAACAAGCTTGTACTAAGGGTGACACTGATGTAAGTAATCTTTTCTTTCATTATTATTTGAATTGAATCAAAATTTTCTTTTCTTTTCTATTCTTGTTTTTGTTTGCTTCTCTTTTTGTGTTTGTGAATCCAAATGACTTTGATAGCCTCGAAGTCGCCTGCCCTTGCAAGTGTCGTTAATGGCTTATGGTGATGGATATCCATTTCTATGGTAGTGTAGCTTGCCCCTTCATTTCATAGTATAAATCGAGAATGTAGAAGATCCTATTTGTCATACTTCGCTCGCCTTCAAACAAAGGTACATCTTCGATACGGGTCAAAAGTAAGCAGGTGCCGAAGAGATAAGAAAGTTGTTTAGGTTTTAACTTTCTTTTCTTTTAATTTTAGTTTAGATCACCAACACCACAATCTACTAACTTTTTTATCACTCTTTTTAATTTCTTTGTATAAATCCATTTTTCATTTTCTCCACCTTCTCAATCTACCACTTTATTTTTAACTTAACTGTAACTTATATTTTCTTTTCTTTTAAAGAACAAAAAGAAGATCTTTAACCATTCTTTGTAGCATAAAAGAGAACTTACTAAAAAAGCTTCCATCGCTAGTCCCTCCTTATAGATCACGACCCGCATAGCCACTTCTATAGCACTAGCATTGAGTACTTGCACATTCTATTCTTAAGTTCTGAAATTTTGTATTTTCTGTGTGCAGGTAAAAACTCAATCAAATTTTGGCGTCGTTGCCGAGGAGGAACGGTAAGTAATTCTATTTTTAAATTTACATTTCTGGTTAACCTTCTTCTTTGTTCTTGGTGACAGGTTCAACAACAAGAAAATTTTTGCTACAGTGGACATATAAGTAGCTCTGGACTCTGCTCAAGAAAGCAGAGCCCAGAAGCCCTCAGATTTGCTATACTCCAGTGGCAATCTGAGTGAACTACGAATCTATATTTCTGCAGGTTGGCTAAATTGCAAAACTAAATTTTGTGGCTATTTATTTTCTTGTTTGTCTCACTGTACATACTTTCTAATCTCAACAGTAATATGATGTTTGTTAAATGTTAAAAATAGTTTAGACTTGCATTTAGGCACGTGTCTAATTCGTTTACATTTTTATTATTGTTGAAGAGTGCAGGAGAAAAAGGTATGTACGCATAGCATATAGTTTAGGAAACATTCTTGAGTGATTATTTGCTTATTGAATGTTACTTTTCTATATTCTGCACACTTTGTACAATCAATCTTAAGGGATTATCCTATAAACAAGATAAGGTGGGGAAGTCATTACTCTTCCTTAGCCCACAAACAATCTCCTCACTCACTAACCCAAGCCCAACTAAAACTGAGTAGACGTTGGCCCTTGGACATCTCAGACTCATATAAGAGACTGACCTAAGGGGGAAGTTGATTTGAATTTGACTCTTGTCAAATCGGTGTCTAAGGTTGGAAATTGAGTGGAGAAACCCCGAAGGTTGGTGGTTTGGCATAATTAGGCCCGTTGCTTAGGCCCGGATACCTTCGACTGATTTTGCCCCTAACTGGCTGATTAACTTGTTGTAAGATTCGACAATATACCCCGTGGACAGTCTAACCAGTTAGGAGTCGTCTAGGTTTAAGGTTTACCCTAATTTAGCTTAAATTTTTTTTTGCTTATTTGTTTATTTTTCTTTGTTTGTGTTTGACATTTCTTGTGTGATATGACTTATAATAATAATTTTTCCAATTTTAATGGTAATTCATGTTACACCCCGACCTCTTTTTCAGAGATTACCAACCCGGCATATCATAACTTTAACCAACCTAGTGTGCCGGATTGATCTTATCCGAATCAATACATGCCCCAATCCCAATACTATGAATAAGGCTGGAATAGTCATCACTACTCCTCACAGAGTCAATGGGGATACAACTCCCCCGAGTCATATTGTTAACCACTTTACTAACACCCAGCTCTATATACTCCTTCTCTCGATCAACCATTAGAAGAATCAATTGACTGGGAAAAGAGGATGGAAGCCTTAGACGAGTTTGAGCGATGAATTCAAATTTTAGAAGACTCAAAATCCCATCAAAATTTTCAAATCACAGATCCTTACTCTATTTTCAAGGAGAACATGCCAACTTAGAAAAGAGTATGAAAATCATGATTCAATGCCAAAATGATCCACTCGATATGCTAGAAGTAAGACTTAATAGATTGGAAAACATGCGTAGGAATAAGGAAACTCTCCTTACCCAATCTTTGACTATTCTGGATACTTCTAGCCATATTAATGAAAACCAAGAATCATGGTATCTTGAAGACTTTGACCATGATTCAATTTCACCACAAAACCTTGAACTTGACCAATATCAACCCATTGATGAATTGGCAAGTTTTCATTTTAAGATTGAACTTGATTATGAATATGAACCTGATCCCCAACTTTGTGATTCAGTTCCCATCTTCGAATCTATGTTGACTCCGGTATTCTTACCTAATTTGGACCAATTTTCCGAGCCAATATTTATTCCCGTACTCATAGATCTAGAAATGGAATCACCAATTTTGCATAGTCGCATTCCATCGATGGGAAAAGAATGTGAATTTCAATTCTTGGATTTGGACTCAACTCTTGAACCAAAACTAACTATCGAACCCAAAGTTGATTTTTCGAGTTAGTATTGGTTTCTGAACCTATCATTCTTGATTCCAAGTCAACCATTCCACCAAGTCACATTCTTTTGTTGGACATAGGTATAGACCATGATGACTCCGAGATGATTTTTCAAGACTGGTTATGTAAAGGAAATAAGTTTCATGATATGATCTTTCATGATCCTATTTATATTGGGGACTGTAAGTATGTAAATAAAAAAAAGGTCAATAAAGGTGGGTTCTGTAAATCACCACATTATCTTGATAGGGTAGCAACGCTTGACCCAATCAGACCACCACCGGCACCACCACCATAAGGTAATATTTTTCTTTCCTTTCTTCTTTTTCATGTATCTATGCATTAATTCATACATTGAGGATAATGCATGAGATAGGTGTGGGGAGGGTTCTAACATAACTTAGGTTTTCCTTTTATTATTAAAAAAAGATTTAACATTTTCTTTACTCTTAAAACTTTTTGAAATAGAAACAATATTTTGACATATTTTTTTGTAAGAAATTAAGTCAATTTTAAGGAATAGGAGAATCATAATTAGGCTTTCTTATACTTAGTCAAATAAGATTATTTTTTTGATTTCTAAGGTTAGGAAAAAATTTAGAAAAATAATTTAGTCTTGATTTTTACCTTGGTGATATATGCATGCTTTATACACTTACACACTTAGGGTTCAAAAATAAAGATTCTTTTGCCTTATTAAAAAAAGAAAAAGAAAAAGAAAAATATATATCTATAAAAATCCTCTGATTAATCTGGGTATTTGTGCCTTATAAAGCATAGTATTCACGCCTAAAGGCGGTTCATATAATAAAATCCTTAGTTTTGTGGCCTTATTTGCTCGAGTCCTTAAGTCTTTGGGGTGTTTTCTCTCCTTGTGCCCTAAGACCGTTTGGTTTAGGAGTCACCGATTAAAGGCTCGTTACATGGGCAGATTAGAAAGCCTAATAGAACTAAGAAATAATATCACCAAAAGATAAAAAATAAAAGAAAAAAATAATAAGGCATAAGAGTTAGAGTTAAAGAACCCCGAGTCAAAATTTTAAGGTTACAAAGGTGCATACGACTTAGGATAAAATAATAGATTAGATGAGAAATACAGTTTGACTCTATGCCTTGGTTGATAACAAGTTTTTGAATTAAGACTAAACTTAAGAATGAAAATTTCAACTTTCCTATAACTTATAGATTACTTATTTCTTACAATAATAATTCAAATATTTTTCTTTTTCAAAATGTAATTTCAAAATACTAACACTTTGTTTCTCTTTCTTTATGGATTTTGTAGGTGTAACTACTAAAAACCCTCACGAGATAAAACTCGTCCTCTAAGGAAAACCTAGAGGTTTAACGGCTTTTTGCACATACTCAGTGCAATCACGTAACCTGTGAAAATGGTCTAATAATCTTTGGTTTAGTTTTGTTATTTTGCTCGAGGAAGAGCAAAAGATAGGTGTAGGAGTGTGATCGTACACATATTTTTCATTCTTTTCATTACACTCCTATATTTATTGTGTAATAAATCTGCTAATTTTCTTATCTTAAATGTCTATTTTATAGAAGATAATAATGAAGAAAAAAAGATTAAACAAAATAAAGACCAGTTAAAATTAGATTTAAATGGATCTATTTGGTTAGCTGAGGATGATCCCAGATCTAGTTAGAACAAATCAAGGATTGGGGCAAATGTTCAGCTGAAGATCAGAGCAAATCAGAAAGATAACACCAAATGAAAACCGATAAAATTCGGATTTCTATAAATCCATTTTGGTTAGCTAAAGATCAACCGAGGATAATATCAAATATAGAGTCCAAATTTAAAATTCAAAGGGATAAATGGATAGAGAGAAGATCAACGGATGAGATGAAGTAATTTTGACTAGATATATTTTAGTATTTGAATCATAACTTTTGCTACCGAATCTCAAATCTGATGATTCAAGATGGTCTAGAAAGAAAACTTAAAGGGCTACAACTTTGATCACTATTTCTAATTCTATCATTTGATAAGTTATATTCAACAATCAACACGCCACCAAGCTACATATCAGAACTGAATATCCACATCAAATCAAGTTTAGAGATAAGGGGAGGATTCAATTTCAGAAAATACAGCTCTCTCTATCTTTTAACTCATTTTCTTATCCATTTCTATGCTTTATATATTCCACACATCAGAGGCAGAGGGACGATTAAGCAGAGAGTAGAATTTAGGCTATTCTGTAGTTTGTAACTTAGGTTTTTAGTTTTCTTTTATGTAATTTTTATTTTCTTTATGTAACTGAGAGGAGAGGAGATTTTCATGGAGGAATGAGAATAAGGTTGTACTGAGGGTGACACCGGTGTAAGTAATCTTTTCTTTCATTATTATTTGAATTGAATCAAAGTTTTCTTTTCTTTTCTATTCTTGTTTTTATTTGCTTTCGTCTTCTGTGTTTGTGAATCTAAATGACTCCGATAGCCTCGAAGTCGCCTTTCCCTTGTAAGTGTCGTTGATGACTTATGGTGATGGATATCTATTTCTATGGTAGTGTAGCTTGCCCCTTCATTTCATAGTGTAAATCGGGAGTAGGGAAGATCCTATTTGTTATACTTCGCTCGCCTTCAAACAAAGTACATCGTCGATACAGGTCAAGGTAAGCAGGCGCCGAAGAGGTAAGTAAGTTTTTTAAGTTTTAACTTTCTTTTCTTTTAATTTTAGTTTAGATCACCAACACCACAATCTACCAACTCTTTTATTACTCTTTTTAATTTCTTTATATAAATCCATTTTTCATTTTCTCCACCTTCTCAATCTACCACTTTCTTTTTAACTTAACTGTAACTTATATTTTCTTTTCTTTTAAAGAACTAAAAGAAGATCTTTTAACCATTCTTTGTAGCATAAAAGAGAACTTACTAAACAAGTTTCCATCGCTAGTCCTTCCTTATGGATCACAACCCGCATAGCCACTTGCTATAGAGGTAGCATTGATTACTTGCATATTTTATTCTTATGTTCTGAAATTCTGTATTTTCTGTGTGCAGGTAAAAACTCAATCAATCACTTTCACATCCAACTCAATAACAAGTACAAGCTACACTTAAATCATCAAAACTAAACTAAAGCAAGCATGGAATAAAGTAATGTTACCTTGTTAGAGTGTTAGATGTTAGAGTGTTAGAATCCATCATCATGAGTCATCAATGGCTCTTGCAAGAGCAAGGCCAAGTAGAGGCTATTAGATTCATGTGGATTATCAAGTAAGGAGTTAGCAAGTTAGTGGTTAGTTGCCATGAGAGAAATATAAGCTAAACATGTAAAGAGTTAGAGAAGAAACAAGTAGAGATAAAAGAAAAATCTTTCATAGAGTGTCATCCTCCATTACAAGAACTTTCTCTTCTATCCTATGATCACTCTCTTTCCTATTTCATGATCTATAAAATGAAAAATACAAAAGAAGAAGAAGAAGCAAAAGAACAAACTACCCTAAGGAGAAGAAATCTATCCATAAAATTCTCCTCCCTGAGCCATGAAAATCTCAGGGTATTTATAGGCCAAGGGGCACCAGGAGGTGTCACGGGGCCGCGCGTCAAATCTCAACGCGTGGCTCCATGGTACAGCCGTGGAAACAAGGCCGCGTTTTCACAGTCATACTGGCGCCGCGTGCACAATACCTTTCGCACGTGTTGTCGGTTTGTCCCTCTGTCGGTTATAGCCACTGGTTTCTGGATATGGGAACCTGGTTTTGGCAGAACCACCTTTCAAAGTCAATGGCTACATATGTAGGCTTTAAATCACTAAATAAATGAGATTTTTGGGTTTCTTCTTCATTTCATGCCATGGACCTAGAAACATAAAGAGAGATGTTATTAATAGAATTTAATATTGAATAAATGTGAAGATGAGGTATGAAATATGCATATTTAGAGACTAATCACTTAGTTATTACTTGTTACTGCATTTACATATGTATGTTTGGTACTAACACTCCTGCAGGTAGCTACTAGGCCTTCCGGCCCTTCAGCCCTTTAGGCTTTCTCCCACTTTCTCAAAGGAGGGAGTGCGTTCAGACCGTCAGGGATTTTAGCTACGCCTAGTAGGTGGACCTAGTACTCAGCGCTTTGCCTTACACCATGAGTGCGGCTTCACCCCCACGCGATAGAATCGCATTCATACGCTCGCTCTGTCGTATAGGTTTAGCTATGCCGCAAGCGGTAACCACACCGAACGTGATGGTGTCTAGTGTTATATGTTACTTTCACTCCAGCTTGCTTAACTTCACCTGGATGTACGCTTGCTTGGATGCCCGCTTGTCTACTTGATAATTCAACTATTATTCTTATTTTAATGGTTGTGTAGAGTTTGAAACATGTGCTTAAACTATTTTCTAACCCATATCATTTTCCTTATTAGTACTGATCTTCTGTATCGGTACTGTCTTCCTGTATTCGTACTGATTCCCTATATCGGTGTTGTTTTTTCGTATTCGTACCGATCTCCTGTATCGGTATTGTTTTCTTGTATTCATACCGATCCTCTGTATCAGTACTGTTACTTGCCACCTGACTCCTGCATGCTATCATCTGTCACTTGTTTGATATCACTTATCACCTGCCACCTGATATATTACCACTTGACTTATGATTATCATATTTCGGGAATCATGTCTTGCTATCCTATATTATATACAATGACCTGTATTTCTAGTACTTATGTACTCATGTTACTTCTGTAACTCCTGAATCTGTCCTACTCCTGCTATTCCCGCAATATGATAATTACATAATAATAAATTATAAAAAGACCAACCTACATCTGGTAAGGAAAAACTGATGGACTTTAAGTGGTGAATATGTTTATAGTGATATTAGTTATATTATGCAACTAAAACTTCCAGACCTACCTGAGGGCCTCCAGCTGTCCGAGGGGAGCGTTAGCTCCCTACCCCTGTTACGTTCCTGTAAGGGCATACAATAAGACCCACCTCCTGTTTACCTAGCGGCAGGTTCTGGGTCAGCACCGGAAGATTCTGGGTCGTGGTCCCAGGTATTCGGGACCCATTGTAAACATAACCCATTGATCTTATCATCAGTTTCTAATAATAGCCTCAACTTACTCATATATGGATGTATATGTGTTGGGATGCTTAGGCACATACCTAGATATATGGGTAGGATGAGTAATAATAATAATAAGATTCTAATCAATAATTCATCATGCTATTTTGCAATTCAGGTTCTATTCACTCAGATTAAGGTGAAGTGAGGCAAAAGGTATATAGATGAGGGTTTTCTTATTTAGATTATTCCTTCGACGTACTTATCTCATAAAGTCATAACCTGAGCTTGTACAACTGGTTTTGCCTGTATTCGGTTTTATTCAGTCTTATCGATTTTTATCAGTTTTATGCTCTTTTCTTAGTTTAGGAGACAACTCATATTATATGAACTTAGGATACGGTGACATGAGATGTAAGATATATATGAAATACACCTATAGGGGGGTGAATAGGTGTAATGCTAATTAAATAAGGAATAAAAACAAATTATGCTAAATGATGCAAACCGGTCACTCAAAACAAGAGTTGAAGTTGAATTTTTCGTGAAGGGCTCTAAAACTTCTCCTCTAATATTCCTCTATATTATGAGTTGAGGCACTCAATTGTCGTCTTATTGAGATGAGTATAGACTAACAAAAGTGAATGATGAATATAATGCAATAATGAAAGCGATGCAAGCAATAAATAGAGATTTCAAGAGAAGTAACAACACAAGTAAAAAGATTGAGATGAAGAGACAAGCAATCGCAAGCATAAAGAATTTGTTTCGAGGTTCGAGCCACCGCTCTACGTCCTCCCTCACCACTATGAAGGATTTCACTATCCACTAAAGGATCTCTCACAAAGGGACCTTACAATAAGGAATTACAAAAAGGTCTACACAAGGCCGGAGTACACAACTCCGCCACTCAATCCTCTACACAAGAGGTAGCACAAACCCAATTTAGGTTATAAAGCTCTTGTTGATCACTCAAGATCACAAATACTCTCTCTTACAACTTCCTATAGAGTAGAACACGAATGAAGCTTAAGGAGTTATATGAGAGTAGAAATTCAATAGAAAAAATTTAAGAGCTGAAAACCAAATGAAAATAACTTTGGAAAGATTTGCACTTGAAAATTAGAAGCAAGAAAACTTTTCTCTTTAGAGTAAACTTGATTTTTTATGAAAACTTATAAAAAAAAAACTTATTGTCTTAAACTTAAACCCAATGATCCATTTATATAGCAACTCATAAAACTTATAGGTAAGGCTTACCAAATCTTTAGGGATGAGTTTTGACCCATAAAAACAGGAAATACCCGTTGAAAAATAGAAAAAACGAAACAGATTCAAAAACTAGCCGTTGTTGAAATTTGGCAGTGTCTCGGTTGACCGGCCCTCCATATTCAAAAATAGCCGTTGACTCCGGTCGACCGGACGGTCGACCAGATTCAACTGAGGCTAAGGTGAGCCAGCCGGTCGACCAAACAGTCGACCGCAGGGGTTGGCGGTTGACCGATCGGACGACCAACAGACATGCACAATGTGCACACCCAAGCCACAAGACCGGCGGTCGACCGACTTGGCCTGTCATTGGCAACGGTCGATCGAACAGTCGACCGACCTAGGCTAAAAAACAGTCTTTTCTGAAAATTTTGAAATGAAAATTTTTCTAATAAAATTGTATTGGTTTTTAAGACATATAACTATGTATTGGAAATTGAGATACAAGTTCTAAACTTGATATAAATCTTTAAAAAATATATGAACCATGTATCAAAACTAAACATGTAAAACACCAATACAAAATAAACTTGTATTTTCTAAAACGTGTATTTTTGTGTGAGTAACTCTTTGAGCATCAAATCTATATTTTACACTTTAACAAACTATTTTCTTAAAAGGTTCTAAGTGACTACAAGCGTCTTCAAGCTGGCTTCTCCAATAACGACGTCGAGTTCTTTGAGCTTCAATCTCATACTTGAGTACCCTTGAGCAATCGGCATCTTCTTTTAGAGGAAGAAACATATTATATCTTTTTGAACCCTGAAACACACTTAAAATACTTGAACTTGATTAGTACTAAATAATTACATACATTTTGTTATCATCAAAACAAGAAACTAGTGATTGTAACCTTTGGGCGAACAATCTCCCCCTTTTGATGATGACAAACATATGAGTTATTTAAAATAAATGAAAGAAAAGAGCTTTGGAAAAGCTTCCCCTCAAATTATGCTCATCTATCAAGTACAAGATATCAATATGACTATATCAATAAACTATCAATTTGTAAACATGTCATATGGATGCATATATGAAAAATATACCAATTTATAACAATATACATAAATAGCCTACCATCCTTACGTACCTCCTTCCTCCAAAAACATTATGCAATGAAAAAATGATAAATCATGGCATTGCATATGAGCATGGTAATGAAAATGGATATACATAAAGTTCATGAAATATAAAAGCAAGAAACGAAAAACTCAACTATTAACATTATCACATAACTCAATAACTCAAATATCTCTCCCCCTTTGGTCATGCATAAAAAAGGACTAAAACATAAAAGAAATGAAATCAAAGAGATAGCAATTGAAAAATACATGAAACCATATGAAATAATCATGCAACAATTTCAAAACTCATGAATCCATAGTGCAAACATTTAACTCACCACAAATAAATGAAAATCTATTATATAATCTAGTGGTTTAGTAAAAATATCCGCAAGTTTAAAATCGGTGAAAACATATCATTTCAATATCTCATTTCTCATAGTGATCTCAAAGAAAGTGATATCGAATCTCTATGTGCTTGGTCTTATTATATTGATTTGCATTATTAGTCATATGAATAGTACTAGTGTTATCACAAAATATTTTAATATGGTCATAATGCAAATCATAGTCAAGGAGAGTATGTTTTATCTAAAGGAGTCGTGCACAATAAGCCCCAGTCGCAACATACTCTGCTTCGGCGGTTGAGAGGGCTATAAAATTTTATTTCTTGAAAGACCACGAAACAAGACAATTTCATAAAAATTGACAAGTTTCATGAGTGCTTTTCCTATCCACTCTACAACCGACATAGTCGGTATCCAACAAACTCGTCACTGAAAATTGTCCGGTCTTCTGATGCTACAAGCCCATTTCAATAATGCCATTAAGATATTTAATAATGTGTTTTACACAATCAAGTGGGACTCTTTAGGATAAGATTGGAATCTAGCACATAGACAAATACTAAACATAATAACTGGCCTACTGGTCGTCAACTAAAGCAAACTACCAATCATGCTTTTTGTTTTCCATGGATTTGCAAAGGGGAAAACTTACAAAAAGAGAAGTTGAGGAGCTAAATTACAAGTAATACAGAAGATTACAAGTAGATCTCCTCAGAGATTCTGGAGAAGTGTGCCGATAGGAGTCTGGTCAGCGCGCGACCACTTTGTTCCTTTGACGATGCGAGCGATGAGATTCCCTTCTCGCCTGGTTCGGGGAATCGGAGAACAGAAGGTTGGTAGAACCCTCTTGTTACTTCTCAAAACCGCCTTCGCTTAGGAATTCCTTCTCGCTGGTTCCGGAGATTCCTTGAGAGGAAGGAAGGTATTAGGGTATCAGCATCCTGATTAGAGAAGCAGCTCTCTAAAAGTCTCTGAATTCAAGAGAATAGATCTCTGTTTGTACGCGCGGTGCGTCCTCTCGAGAAGTCATGAAGAAGTCCTTGCGTGTGTGGAGCTCTTCGTGCGCAGGGGTTCCGTGCCATCTCTCCTTTGCCCCTGGTGGGCTATTTATAGGGAGTGCAAGGGTATAATTGTCCCTTGAAAATATAGAAACAGATTGAATCAAATCTGTTTAAATCTGGAAAGTAGCCTTGCTGCGAGGCTAGGATCAGCTTCTGCGAAGCTAGAAGTAGCAGGTCGGTTGATCCTCTTGATCTGTTTTGATTCTTTCCATATAGTTGAAAGATCTCCCCTGATTCTCTTACTCGTTTTAGGAGAGTCAAGAAATTATGGCAATCAACTGCCAAATTTGATCTCAGATTTGATCCTGATTGGATTTGATCTTGATCCGATTAGATTTGATCTCATCTGGAGATTTAATTGGTCAAAGGTTGACCATAGCAGATCCGCGCGGTGCTGCCCGCATCGAGCTCGCAGCGGAGTTAGAAGGACTATATGGAGAAGTCAGAAGATAGCTCTTCAGCTGAGCTAGATATCGTCTGTGGCGAAGCTACCGAACATCCTTCTGCGCGGTTGCGTGTGGCTTCAAGCGAAGCTAACTCTCTGCGAGTTAACTTGAGCAGTTCAGGCGAAGCTATAAGTTAGCTCCCTGGCGGAGCTTTGAATGGCTTCAAGGCGAAGTTGGACAATCTTAGCCTCTCAGGCGAGGCTATCCCTTTGGGCTCATGTGATGCTAAGTGCTAGCATCTTAGACCTGCTGAGGTCTGTTTAGAGACAATCTGGGCTTACTGTCTGCTTCACTGGATCAGTAGAGTCCAAGTTGCTTCCTTGTCCCTCGGAGATGGGTGAAAACTGGTCTTCAGCTTATCTGTTGCTTGTCTTTTATAAATGTCAACAAGTACAGAACTGGTCGTCAGCTTGTCTATCGCTTGTCTTTTGTAAATGTCAACAAGTTTAGACATTGTTCGGACCAATCAGCCTATCTTTCACTTGTCTTTTGTAAATGTCAACAAGTTTAGACATTGTTCAGGCCAGTCAGAATCTTGTCTTTTTTAGAGTGTCAACAAGACCCCCTTCAAAGTTTTCGAAAGTCTGCAATGGCTCAGACTTCGAAATACTTTGAATTGCTTTGATCGGTGGTATGTGAAGTACAAACATCGCCATGGTGGTTGAGTTCAGCTTTGCTTTTAATCCTGCTTTGGGATAGATTCGCCGAAGAATCATATAGATTCGCGACTCTGGGTAGCTTCGCGTCTAGGTAGCTTCGCATCTGGGTAGCTCCGCGTCTGAGTCTCCCTGAATAAGTTCGCTTTGGAATGTTGTTCCTTTCCAAGGCCAACTGCTTTCGGCCAATTACGAGAAGGATTGCTCCTTTTTCGAGGTTAGAATAACCTCTCTTGCATTAATCGAGGGAGATCATTCCTCCTTTGTGCGTTTTCGAGGGAGAATATTCCCTTTCTCAAGGCTTAATAAATGCCTTAATGAGGGAGATTATTTCTTCCTTGCACGATTTCGAGGGAAACCGTCCCCTTTTTCAAGGCTCAATAAATGCCTTAAATCCGCTCGCGCTTCTATGCCTGAAGCGACAACGCTCAGGCCATGAGGCCTATAAATAGGACACCTGAGGTCCTCTGAAGAGAAGTGGTCTGCTCTTCTCTTCTCTTGGTTATTGGAGAGAGATACTCAGATCTCTGAACTAGTGGGGATGCCCACTCTGGTTATTACCCGGCCAAGGACGGTAAGTCTCGGTCATCCTGAGACTTCACCAATAGACTGATCACTTTTAGGGAGTTTAACTCCCTTAATTTACCTTTAATAGTTACCTCAGGGATTGATTTCCCTTGTCCTTTGGGGACTGATCTGCAGAGAAGGGTTTCAGCCCAGCTTCCTAGCGAAGCTATCTTTTGAATAAAGGAAAATCATTGCATGCTTGTTAAGTTCGCCATTTAGGCAGAACTTGGGACTTAGTCTCTCCAAGGTTGAGCCAGTCTTGCCATATCGGTGGGGCTAAGACTGCGTCCCTCAGGGTCAGTCTGGCTTAGCCATATAGGCGAGGCTAGGACTTGGCTTATGCTGAGCTAGCCCATCATCACTGTGCAAGCGAGGCTATCCTCTGCTTAACTGAAATCAATCCTTAACTGAATCGGATATAAATTGCTTCGCCCCAAAGAATTTGACTTAGCGTTTTTGCAGCTTTTCCTTTGACTTACTGCTAACTTGTTTTAGTTTGCATCGCAGTGAGCTATGTTCGCCAATCTTGTGACTTGATGAAAGAGACCAGAAAGTTGCCTCTTGCTTTTTCAGTTGAAACTTTAAATCCTAAACAGGAGGAACAAACTGGGACAACTGATGTGTGTTCCCAGAAGAGGTTGGCAGTCGCTTATCCGAGATGATCCACTTCGAGGCGAGGCTGGTAGTCGCTTATCCGAGATGATCCACTTCGGGAAAGCGGACATCACCTGTAAGGTCTCGGATCCTTCCATTGCCAATTTTCATCAAAGAAGATCCAGCCTTCTGGTGGCGATCAGTCCTTCGCCAATTTTAATTACGGAAGGTTCAACTTCCTGGTGGCACTGTCTGTCCTGGTGGCACCATCTGTCCTGGTGGCACCATCCGCCATTATGCGAAGGATTACGGCCTTGTGCAGGAGGAAGGCCTTTCATGTCCGGTTGGTTTGGCTTGGAAGTATATAAGATCACTTGTATGCCTTTTGAGCAAATGATTCTGTTGTATGAAACACAATCTTGATGTAATAGTATCAATGTACCTTCCCTTTTAAATCAATGAAAGTTCAGTTTCTGCTCATCCTTCACTTTGAATTGGTCCGGCGGAGCTAGACTTCATACGAAGTTAAAGACAAAATCTTTTCTGAATCATGAACGAGCTTCTAGCGAAGCTAGCATGAATTTTCCGCGAAGTTCGGACTATGCTTTTAGCGGAGCTAAGGCAGCTTTTTGGTGAAGTTATCGATACGTCGCGCTAAGTCAGCACTTGACTTGTGGCAGAGTTAGCCCTTAGTGGGGCTGAATCAGCGCTTCTCTCGGAAGGCGCTTTAGGCGCCGTTTCAAATTAATTTGAAACGACAGCCTGTGCTCTTTTCGAGGCGTCGTTTCAGGCGCTCATCGGCCTATAAAAGCTCGATCGGGCTGAGAGAGAAAGGACCACTTCTCTTTAAAATTTTTACAGAGCACTTGACTCTTTTTCTTCCTCTTTCCTCTTCATTCAAGAGTTTAAGAACTTCCACAGTTCTTTAATGGCTCCCAAGAGACGAGCGGGAAAAGAGGTCCAACCTCTGCAGCGGAGGGTCCTTCTCCTCCTCCAGTCATCGAACGACCAATTGCCGGTAGGGAACTTTTTCTTTTGATTAGAGACTGTCGTCTATCCTTTAAAGCCGATTTCTGGCTATCCTTAAATGAATCCAGAACGAGATCAATCATGCTCTTGTAATTTTAGGGAGTCCGATTCCCTGAATTTTCCTTGATTCCTGATCGGGAATTCAAAACTGAAGAGTTCTTCTTTAAGCTTCCAAGCGAAGCTATCCCTTAGGCGGTTCACATCCTGTTGAATGACAGGATGCGAAGCTGTCCTTTGAAATTTGACAGAAAAGGACCGTAATGCCCTTCTGACGAAGTTAGCCCTTGGGGCTTTGTCACATTCTGTTGTTCGAAGCTAAGCTTCCAGAGCGAAGCTAACACTTGGATATTTTCCTGCATCCTGCCTTCGTGTGGGATGCGGAGTTATACTGCAGCTGCGAAGCTAAGCTTCGGGGCGAAGCTATCGTTAGGCCAGCTTCGCTCAGAGAGCGAGGCTATGCCTTGTCAAATTTTGCTTTCTTGTTTTAGCCCTTATTCGGCTGATGAACTAATCATGATTTTTCTTTGTTCTTGCAGTGCACTACACTCCTGGTCCTTTGAACAGTCTCTTCGGCACAGCCAGGGGGTTAGACGGTAATGTCAGCCTACAGTTCCAAGGGCAGGCTTCGCTTTTCAGCGAGCGGAGCTCTCCTGCTCGAGATACACTTATTTATGGTGGGGATCAACGCACCATGAGGAGCATCTTAACAACTGCTCCCCTTGAAGAGTCTGACCGAAGAATCTATCGGAAGCCTGACTTCATGTTTGGAGACGCGGCGCCAGACCATGATCGCCAGCTGCTAGCCGGAGAGGGGCAGTGGATTTTCCAATTAGATGGTGAGAAGTTCTATCTTCCGTCTAACAAGCGGCATTTTCCCTTGTCTTTCTTCCAATGTGTGATGAAGGCTCGGAAGATGCAGTGGCAAGTGAGTCGGAGTACTGACTCCGTTCACGTAGGGAAATTAATACTTTCCTCACCCGGTTACACAAGGGCGGGGCCTCCTCGTTGCATAATGGGTCTACACCCTGGGAATGTATCGCGAGACATCCCAGTGGGAGAAAATCCTGTGGTAGCAGACCTTTGGAAATCAATTCTTTAAGGTTCGTGGCAACTATCCAGCCACTGATTTCAGAACTCCAGGGTGGATTCACCCTCCGAAGGCATGGTGGAGGGATTTGACCTTGTATGTCCTTGCTCATTTTGAGGAGGATCTGGAGAGGCTGAATCTTTATGAGGCCATCAGGGCGACCTGCTATGGCATTCAGATGAGCGTAGCGAACTTCTACGCCATCTTTGAGTTATACTGCCCGGCTACAGGGACCTTCTTCACCCCTGTTGGCGAATTGGGTATGGCTCTGCATGAGATGTGGGAAGTCTCTGCTCTGCCCTTGGGATCTTTCCCATATGAAGAATACTTCCCATGCGAGACGGAATTGGCTCTTCTGAAGAAGCAGGAGCCCGCCTTGTTTGAGACCTACCGGGAGTTAATGTGCCATTTGTACATTTGATCAAGTATGCATGGAAGCAGTCTTCATGCAGCTTGAAGAGATGGGGAGATTATTTGTTCCCTGATATGGAAAATACTCCTGAGGTGGCTCATTGTGGAGTTGCTGATGAAGACACCTTTAGCCAGATGCAAAAGCATTCTCAAGGGGATCTAGTTGAAGAAGATGACGACCCCTATGAGAAAGGCGATATTCTTCGGAGTTTCCACCATCAGGCTCGTCGGCCGATGTCCCGGAAGGCACTGCTGGCTGGTTTCTTGACGGTCTGGTTGAAGAGGTGCGTGGTGCCATCTTCGTCGGTGACGTCATTCATCCGACTGTCCTGCTGCCTGCTGTTCGTCTAGTCCATGGTCATTCTCTTGGACTTCTTCCAGCCATGGTGTGCTGTATTCAGAGAGGCCCTCGTGCATTGACGGAGGCTTTCTGTAGGCCGCCCTCGACGAAGCAGGGAAAGGGGACTGTTTTGCCCAGCGACGGACCGAACCCCAGAATAGGTCTGCCGTATACATATTTGATGGCGTGGTTTGCCCTTCACTGTCCCTCCTTGATTGAAGCCGGAGAGGACCCCCCAGAAGGTGTTCGAACGGCGCTTCTCCGCCGATTCGAAGGATGTTCATGGCTGAGGACTTACGTGGCTGCGGTCCGTAAGTTGCTGAATCGCTATGACGTCTATAGCCTTTTCCACTGCTTTCCTATATTCGGGATGCGGGCTATGGAGAGGAGTTCAAAGATGCGGGGAAGGGCAGACATCATTGAGCCGGAGAATTTTTGAGTGGCTGGTCAGCATTCGGCCTTCACATTTATTGTACAGAAGCGGGAACACCTGCTACTTGGAGCCCTATGTTCCAAGTCGGTTTGCCCGTCAGTTTGGATATGACCAACTGTACGTGGGCAACCCAAACCTCAGTCTGGCTTTCATGGGGAGCCTCATCGATGGAGCCCGTGCCTGGCGGTTCTTCATTGCAGGCTGTACCGAGGCGCGGCTGTGCATGCCACTAAGAACTCTGAACCTTTTAATGACCCTGGGATTCTGCCAGTGGTTTGCAACTTCAAACTCCACACCCACTGGATTCTCTATCAACTCTTCTGGTGTGAAGTTGATTTCTCAGCGGCTGAAGCGGAAGGTCATTGAGAAAGGTGAGGGTAAAAGGGTTCGCGTCCCAGGCCTTGGGGAGTTCATTGCTGTTGACGACAGTGAAGCCTCGGATGCAGAAAGTCCTCGCTTCGAAGCGGAGACAGGTGCCGAGACTCCTGCAGCTGCTTCTGGCGTGGTGGGGACAGCCCCCATAGAACACGCCGATGTTGAAGAAGTGGAGGAGGAAGATCCCGACGTCCACTTCAAGCGAAAATGGAAGGGTGGATCTCGCAGGAAGCAGGTGGTGAAGAAACCCCGTCGCCAAGCTCCTACAGTTGTTGTAGAGGGCGAACCATCTGCAGCGCTTCCTTCTCTTGCCCCGTTAGTAGTTGAATCGTCGGTTCCCAAACTGACTACTGGCGAAGTCGCTCCGGACCCGGGTAAGATCAGCTTCGTTCTTGTAATATACTTTTTATGTGTTCTGGACAGCTCATTATTTGCTTTGTGATGCAGGAACTGAGGCGGTGAGAAGCCCGAGAGCTGAAGCTGTCGGAGAACAAGGGGAGCATTATGATCCCTTGTTTACTTATAAGGAGGGTGATGAGGCTGGCTATTTCGCTGTCTCAGAAGGATCCGGAGATGACGCGGCTGATGTCGGTCCTTCGGGCGCCGGTACTTCGAAAGGAAGTTCCAAAGCTTCTAACTCCTTTGGGTGGACCACGGAGGGTTCGGCAAGCGAAGGCGGGCCGGCCATTCGTGTTGACTCCGCCAAAGATTTTCCGATGGAGCCCGTAGAGACTGACGTAGTCTCCAAGACGATTGAGGCGGCATTATCTTTTGGTACGATTTTATTCTTCTGACTCTTGCTATTTGTTGTGCCTTGCCTAAACAAATCCTTGTTGCAGGTGTTCCGCCTCTGGGTGAGTCGACTACAAGAGAGCCCACCCGTCTTTCTGAGGGATCCAGGGGTGAAATAAGCACTTCAACCGCGGCGGATGCTGCTGAGTTGGATGCTTTGTATGGTGACCTGCCCTCGTATCAGCCTGAACCAGCCAAAGGAACAGAGATTGAGGGGACGGTAGTCACGGAGGCAACTTTACATCCAAGTATATCAATGAGTGAAGTGCCATTAGTTTCGCCAGCGCCATCTATTTTGCCGGTTGCGGAGCTGAGGGTGATTACCAGTCCTACTTCCCCAACGCTGGTGGTTGAGCCCGCTATCCAGGAAATGGTCACTAGTCTGACCTCGGTTGTGGCTAGTGTACTGGTTTCAATGAGGACTCCGCCGAGATCGCCGACGACCTCTCATGTTGCTGCAGCCAGTGCTTCTACTATTCCTTCCACGATAATGTCAGTAAAGCCGGTGGAATCTTCAGAGGCTGCCTGTCTGCCAGGAGTGTTTGAGGCTGAAAATGAATTTGTAACTGAGATAGTCGATAGCTTTTATAAGGGCTTGAAGCGATCCATCGATTTGGTTTTGAAAGGCTCGACTATGTCATTTTCTACTCTAAAGGTGGTCCTCTCCCGAAGTATTGAGAGTATCCGGGACTTTGGAGGGGATAACCAGGCCGCTGCATTGGAACTTCTGGTAGACCAACTTGAGAGGGATGTAGAAGAGTGGCGCCGTCTTAGCCATTCGGACCTGGAGTTTTCGGTGAATGAGCAGCTTGCGCACCTTGTCACTCAGATGCATGAAGCCCATCTTGCCGCTCAGGAAGCTGCTAAGGCCATTTCTTCTGACTTGAAGTCCTTAGAAACAAGGAAGGTAGAGCTCGGGGACGCCATAGATGCTTCTAACAGTGCTCTTCTTGACGCTGAAGATAAAATTAAAAAGGCGAAGGAGATAATCAGAAAGGCAAATCTTCTCTTATCCAAGGCTGAGCCAGTGTGTCTTGAAGAGGCTGCCCGGCTTGAGCAGCTTAAGGCTCAGAGTGATGAACTCTCGCGGCGGGAGTTAGCTCAGAGGGCAACCTTGGTTGAAGTTGAAGCTCGCTTAGCCCAGACGGCGTTAATGAGGCTGAGCTAAGGTTGCAGGCGCTTGTCAGGGCTGCTGATGATAGGAAGACAAGGCTGGCTATTCTTGAAGAGCGGATCAAATCTTATGAAGCACCCTCATAGCTTTGTAATATATGTGCCTTCATGTGTTCCTTCTTTTTGGAATCAATAAAAGTAATTTTATTTTGACTCCCCTGTTGTATTTCCAACCTGTTTTATCTTCTGAATTGTCGCTTCCAAGTTGTATTGCGACCGTTTGAGAAAATAGTCCTTACTGGACAAAATAATGAGACTTGGCTATCTGCCGGTTCAGAGGTTGTAATGACATAACCGATTGAGAAGCCACGAAGCTCAAAGTAGTCCTTGACGGACTAAAATGTGAGACCTGTCTTTTGTAAATGTCAACAGGCTCGAAATTGAGACTTGTCTTTTGTAAATGTCAACAAGCTCGAAGTAGTCCTTGACGGACTAAAAGGTGAGACCTGTCTTTTGTAAATGTCAACAGGCTCGAAATTGAGACTTGTCTTTTGTAAATGTCAACAAGCTCAAAATTGAGACTTGGCTATCTGATTTAGACGGGAAAGGTGTTGTATTGTGGAGTTAATTTGCACACAAATATAGATATTCAAATGAAAGAGTTAAGGTTTAGAAACAACCTCAAGTGCTCCACAAATGTATGAAAGATGATTAATATACCCTTTCCTATCTCCGTTATAGCATAGAGCTATACCGAGTCGATTCTCAGGGAGAGCTAGCGATGGAAGCGTTACGGTCCGTAGTGAAGAAAGTAAACGAGAATTCTTCTTTGCTTATAAGAATAAAAACAAATGGGAAAATGAAACGAAAGAATGGATGGATATATTCATGGTGGAAAAGTGGAAAGAAATCAAAGAAGATTGGATTTGGACTAACAACTAAAAAGAAAGAAAACTTGAAGAAGCAAACCATGACTAGCTTACCTTACTACCTTACCAAAGCTTACTAAACTCCGTGATAGTGAAGGCGTGCCTCATGTTGATTTCATCGGCGTAGGTTTGTCTTGCGTGTTGATCTAATTACTTTCTCATGTAGATGAAGGGTGGTTTAACCCATCGGAGAAGAGAAGACCATCCAACTTGCAAGATGAAGTAAAGCAATCACCCATGAGTTAGTGGAGATGGCAAGGCTAGTGGTTAGTTAATACATGGTAGAAAAATTAGCTACAAGCCATTAATGAAGAAAAGCAAAGCATGAAGTAAATTGCAAGAAAGTAAAGAAAGCAAGTAAAGAAAGCAATTAAACTAGAACCAAGCTCAAGTAGAGATGAAGAGAATGGATGAATCCTTGCATTGCTTCAAGTTGTCACTCCTTGATGTACAAGCTCTCTCTCTCTTACAACTCTCTCTTGCAATGATTTCTAGGGAAGAAGAAGAGGGACTAAAGAACTAAAACCTAGAGAAAAACCTATGAAAATTACAACAACTAACAATTTCTCCTCTCTTCTCCATTCAGTCTTTGCTCGCAGGTCCTTGGTCCAATATTTATAGCCCCAGAGAGAAGCTTCGAGATCCAGTCTGTTGGCGCAAAATCTGGGATCCAACGGCCATATCTTTGCCGCAATTTGGCGGGAAAATCCCGGATTTTGCGGCAAGATCTCAACCGTTTGGCAACAACTTTCTGTTGTGAGTTGGTTGCGAGGTTGTTATCCACGTGGCCTTCTAGAATCTTGAGTTGTTACGCGGATCTCTCTGGATTCTAATTTCAAATCTTGGGCTTTATCTTGATCTTGGATTTAATCCCTTTAATTATTGCTAATTAAAGTGATTATTGGGCTATCTCTCCATTAGAGTGTGAACCTGCAAATATATAGAGAAGATGAGTAAAAATCATATATTTATTAACTAAATGCATGGGAATTATGTGATAAAATATGCACATTTGTATACTAATCACACCCCCACACTTATTCTTTTGCTCGTCCCGAGCAAAACAAAGAAAAAGAAAAACTATACTACCAATTTTATTACACCACTTTCGCAGGTGACGCGATTGCACTGAGCATGTGCAACAAGCCGTTAAACCTCTAGGTTACCCTAGAGGAGGAGTGTTGTCTCCTGAGGGTTTTCAGAGGATTACACCCACAAAATCCATAAAGAAAGAAGACAAATGTTAGTGTTTTGAAAATACATTTTGAAAGAGAGACATATTTTCGAACTATTTTTGCAAAAATATAAGTGATCTAAGGTCATAAGTCCACCTATAATTATTCTTTCTTAAACTTAGTCTCTATGCAAGATCTTGTCTTCAATTAAGGTAAGAATTCAAAATTGGATTGAATATTTTATCTTTCATAAAACCTAGATAGTA
Source organism: Agave tequilana (assembly GCA_038442645.1). Taxonomy (NCBI): domain Eukaryota; kingdom Viridiplantae; phylum Streptophyta; class Magnoliopsida; order Asparagales; family Asparagaceae; genus Agave; species Agave tequilana. The sequence goes on along the minus strand of JAVJIF010010539.1, from coordinate 98,685 downwards.
TGCACACCGTGACAGTGAAGATTTCTGGGATTTCAACTCTAACCATCAAGCCATTTATTTATATATTTATTTTCTTTTTCTCTTTTTTCTTCCCTTAGTTTAGGCTTTCTAGTTCACCCATGTAACGAGCCTATAACCGATGACTCCCAAACCAGAAGGTCTTAGGGCACCAGATGAGAAAACATCCCTCGGGTTTAAGGTCTCGAGTGAAAAAGGCCACAAAACTAAAGGGGATTATTTATTTGATCACCGTTAGGCGTGAATAATTATGCTTCTTGAGGAATAATTCTCCAGCTTAATGAGTGATGTTTTTCACCGTTAGGCGTGAATAATCATGCTTCTTGAGGCACAATTATCCAGCTTAATAAGTGATGTTTTATTTATATATATATATTTTCTTTTTATTTATATATTTTTATGGCATTTTTGGTCTTTGTTTCCATCCCAAGAAATGTGTAAGTGTAAAGTGCATATTTATCTAAGGCAAAAAATTCAAGATAAGAATATCTCACCAATTTTACTTACTTAGCCTATAATCTCAAATAAGATCTATTATTTCAACTAGGTTTAAGATGTCATAATTAAGGCTTTCTTAATTTCTAAGATACATCTTAATTTTCTTAAAAATAGATCTAAACTTTGTCTCTTATTTCAAAAAGTTTTTATTTTTATATTTTTTTATTTTTTATTTATTAAAAGAAAATAGAAAATCTATAAAGAAGGGTAAAATCTAAAAGAAAATAAAAACCTAAAAAGAAAATGAAATCCTATGTTAGTAAACCCTCCCCCACACTTATTTCATGCATTGTCCTCAATGCATCGTGATATATGTATGCATGAAACAAAATAGAGAGGGAGAAAAAATTACCTCAAGGTGGTGGTTCCGGTGGTGGTCTGATTGGTCCACGAAACATGGCCCAATCATCTTTGCTTTGGGTTTTGAGGAACCCACCAGAAATATCATGAATATGACCCACTAAAAAGATAAATCCATGGAAGATTTTTATTAAGTACATGTCCCCATCTAATTTCCAAATTTCTAAAATAATTTCAGAGTCAAATTTATCAAGATCCTTGTCCCAGAATGGATTATGAAATGATAGAATGGTCGACTTGGACTCGGGATGGACAGAAGCTAACACTGACTCAGGAAGGTGACTGAAATCAAGTAAAGGTTCAGTCACCTTTACTTGACCCATCGGAGAAGAGAAGACCATCCAACTTGCAAGATGAACTAAAGCAATCACCCATGAGTTAGTGAAGATGGCAAGGCTAGTGGTTAGCTAGTACATGGTAGAAAAATTAGCTACAAGTCATTAATGAAGAAAAGCAAAGCATGAAGTAAATTGCAAGAAAGTAAAGAAAGCAAGTAAAGAAAGCAATTAAACTAGAACCAAGCTCAAGTAGAGATGAAGAGAATGGATGAATCCTTGCATTGCTTCAAGTTGTCACTCCTTGATGTACAAGCTCTCTCTCTCTTACAACTCTCTCTTGCAATGATTTCTAGGGAAGAAGAAGAGGGATCTAAAGAACTAAAACCTAGAGAGAAACCTATGAAAATTACAACAACTAACAATTTCTCCTCTCTTCTCCATTCAGTCTTTGCTCGCAGGTCCTTGGTCCAATATTTATAGGCTCAGAGAGAAGCTTCGAGATCCAGTCTGTTGGCGCAAAATCTGGGATCCAACAACCCTATCTTTGCCGCAATTTGGCGGCAAAATCCCTATTTTTGCGGCAGGATCTGGTCTGTTGAGCAACAGATTCTTGTTGAGAGTTGGTTGCGAGGTTGTTATCCACGTGGCCTTCTGGAAGATCCAATTAGCGCGCGGATCTCAACTGAATCCAAATTCAAATTTTGGGCTCTTTTGGGATTATGGAATTAATCACTTTAATTATTGCTAATTAAAGTGATTATTGGGCTTTCTCTCATTTCAGTTGTGGACCTGTAAAAATATTGAGAAGATGAGTAAAAATCATATATTTATTTGCTAAAATGCATGGGAATAATGTGGTAAAATATGCAATATTGTGTATCAATCACACCCCCACACTTATTCTTTTGCTCGTCCCGAGCAAAACAAAGAAAAGAAAAACTATACTACCAATTTTATTACACCACTTTCGTAGGTGACACGATTGCACTGAGCGCGTGCAACAAGCCGTTAAACCTCTAGGTTACCCTAGAGGAGGAGTGTTGTCTCCTGAGGGTTTTCAGCGGATTACACCCACAAAATCCATAAAGAAAGAAGACAAATGTTAGTATTTTGAAAATTCATTTTGAAAGAGAGACATGTTTTCGAACTATTTTTGCAAAAATATAAGTGATCTTAGGTCATAAGTCCACCTATAATCATTCTTTCTTAAACTTAGTCTCTATGCAAGATCCTGTCTTCAATTAAGGTAAGAATTCAAAATTGGATTGAATACTTTATCTTTCATAAAACCGAGATAATATGCACACCGTGCTCTGTGAAAATTTTTGGGATTTCAACTCCAACCATCAAGCCATTTATTTATTTATATATATTTTCTTTTTCTCTCTTTTTTTTTTCTTCCCTTAGTTTAGGCTTTCTAGTTCACCCTTGTAGCGAGCCTTTAACCGATGACTCCCAAACCAGACGGTCTTAGGGCACCAGATGAGAAAACATCCCTCGGGTTTAAGGTCTCGAGTGAAAAAGGCCACAAAACTAAAGGGGATTATTCTTTTTGATCACCGTTAGGCGTGAATAATTATGCTTCTTGAGGCATAATTCTCCAGCTTAATGAGTGATGTTTTTCACCGTTAGGCGTGAATAACCATGCTTCTTGAGGCATAATTATCCAGCTTAATAAGTGATTTTTTATTCACATATATATTTTTTTTCTTTTTATGGCATTTTTGGTCTTTGTCTCCATCCCAAGAAATGTATAAGTGTAAAAGTGCATATTTATCTAAGGTAAAAATTCAAGATAAAAATATCTCACCAATTTTACTTAGCCTATAATTTTAAACAAGATCTATTATTTCAACTAGGTTTAAGATGTCATAATTAAGGCTTTCTTAATTTCTAAGATACATCTTAATTTTCTTAAAAATAGGTCAAAACTTTGTCTCTTATTTCAAAAAGTTTTTTTTTATTTTTTTATTATTATTATTTTTTTTATTTTCTAAAAGAAGTGTAAAAGAAAGAAGATCTAAAAACTCTATGTTAGTAAACCCTCCCCCACACTTATTTCATGCATTGTCCTCAATGCATCATGATATATGTATGCATGAAACAAAAATGAAGAGGGAAGGAAAAATTACCTTAAGGTGGTGGTTCCGGTGGTGGTCTGATTGGTCCACGAAACATGGCCCAATCAACTTTGCTTTAGGTTTTGAGGAACCCACCAGAAATATCATGAATATGACCCATTAAAAAGATGAAACCATGAAAGATTTTTATTAAGTACATGACCCCATCTAATTTCCATTTTCCATAATTAATTTCGGAGTCAAATTTGTTAACTACCTTGTCCCAGAATGGTGTATGAAATGATAGAATGGTTGACTTGGACTCAGGAAGGAATACTGACTCAGGATTGTGACTTAAGTCAAGTGATGGTTCAGGAGTCGAAATGATTTCAGGAATTAGGTCCAAGTCAAGAAAATGAAGCTCAAGTCCACAATCATTTTCCAATGGGAAGTGACCTAATATGGGTGATATCTCTTTACTTCTAAGATTAAGGAATTCAAGCTCATCACCATACAATTCTTCAAAACTTAAGTCAACATCTTCCGAAAGAATTGTACAATCAGTTTCAGAAGTAAAGAGATAGTGAGAATCTAGGTCACATTCCATATGTAGTTCAATACATGAAGAACTTGCCAATTTGTCAATAGGATCATCAAAAGTGTATAATTGGTCAAGTTCAATGTGATCCTCAAAGATGGGTGATTCAACTTCATTATGAATTGGGACAGGATCCAATGTCGACTCCGGGAAAAGATTGAAGTCAGGTAAAGTTACCGGAGTCATTATGGAATCAGGAAAAAGAATTGAATCACTAAGTTGGGGTTCAAGATCACATTCCTCATGTAATTCAATTCCACAAAAATGTGAACTGGCCAATTTATCAATGGGATTTTCAAAAGCAATGAATTGGTCAAGTTCAACATGATCATCAAGGAAGATTGGTGATTCAATTTCACAATGGATGGGTAGTGGATTCAATAATGACTCGGGAAATGAAGTGAATTTATGTGAAGACACCGAAGTCATAATTGAATCAGGAAGGAAAATTGAATCATCAAGTGGAAGTTCAGGATCATATTCATGTTCAAGTTCAATTTCAGAAAATGGAAAACTTGCCAAAATGTCAATGGGATCTGAATTTTGGACAAGTTCAGGTGGACAAGCTGAAATTGAATCTTGATTTCCAAAACAACATGACTCATTGGTTTTAACAGAGTGGCTAGTGACATTAGAAATAGGATGAGAATGAAGAGTTTGGATCATCAACTCTATGTCATGATTTCTAGCATTTTGAGTCTGAGTCAAGAATTCAAGCATCTTTTGACAATTCATTGGTTCATCATTTTGTGGAAAAGATGAAGTGTTGTTTTGGAATTGGTGATGAAATTGTGAGTCAAAAATGTGTGGTGATGGAAGAATGGACTCACACAAGAGATCTTTACTCGTTTCCAAGGCAAATGGTTGTTCATTAGGAAAAGGTGGAAGTGAGTAAGACTCTTGAAAATACTGTAGAATTGGAGGGGCAAAGGTTTCTTGACGTTGTTGCTCAGCCCTCTGAAGATTGGCTTCTATACTCCTTAGTAACTCAGATTTGTCTTCAATTGGTGGTTCAGAAAAAGGAGTATATGAAGCGAAATCGGGACATGAATACTGTGGACAAGGTGAATATGGTGGACAAGGAATTTGAGAATTTAACTCGGGGTACGTGAATCCCCAATTACTCGGTGAAGAGTTGAAATTATTATGGAAATTATAATTATTAGATGGGGGGTATGGGTCGTATTGATTCGGATAAGGCCAACCCGGTGTATTTGGTTGGTGCATATTATAAAACACCGGGTTGGAATTATCCGAATAGAATGGAGTTGGTGTGAAATATGGATTCATGTTCGGATTGAAAGAATTATTATTGTTGAATTTTATATCACAAACAATCACAAACAAAAAAGAAAAATCAAACAACAAACAAAAAGAAAAGAAAAAAAAAATCAAAACCAAGCCAAAAGAATGGTTGACCTAGACCTAGACGACTCCTAACTGATTAGATCGTCCACGGGAGGTTTAGTGTAGACTTTGACCACAGGCTAATCAACCAGGTAAGGGCAAAGTTGTTGGGAGGTTTTCCGTCTAAGACGTTCCTTAATTAAGTAACCAACAACCTTCGGGCTTACGGCCCTCAATCCCTTTCCTAGACACTGATTTTGCAAGAGTAAAATTCCAACACTTTTCCCCCTTAGGATAATCTCCTAGATGAGTCCGAGATGTACCTAGGGCCAACGTCTATCAAATTTTATTAAATTAGGCTTGGGTTAGTGAGTGCTGGGATGGTGGTTTTTGGGCTAAGGAAAGGGTAATGAAATCCCCACCTTATCTTATTTATGGGTTATGCCCTTAAAAATGAATTGTGCAAGTGTACAAAAATATATAACTAGAATTCACTCAAAGCATGAAAATCAAGCAAGAGATGATTCCTAGTCTACATGCAATGCAAAACGTACCTTGCCTCCAGCACTCTTCAACAGTAAAAGTAAAGGAATTGAAAGACACGTGCCTAGAATGCAAATGTCTAAACAATTTTTAACAATTTCAACGAATTTTTTTACTGTTGATTAAATTAGCAGGTAATAGGTGAAAAATACAGGAATTCAAGTATAGCAGCAGATGTATTTTGCAGAATCAGAGCCCCTACAGAAATTAGGTCAGTAGTGATCTCCTTCTTGCCGCAGAACCGCGGCTTTTGCCGTAGGAACGCGGCAAGTCAGAGGGCTTCTGGTCTCTGCTTTCGAGAGCAGAGGCCCAGAGCCACTTATATGTATTCTGCAATGCAAATGTTTCTGTTTTCTTCACCAGTAACCTGCAACAGAGAAGAAGATTCGTTTAGTTCTTCACTTTAAAGAAAATCCGTTGCTCTCCCCGGCAACGGCGCCATTTTGATTGGGACGGGAAAGGTGTTGTATTGTGGAGTTAATTTGCACACAAATATAGATATTCAAATGAAAGAGTTAAGGTTTAGAAACAACCTCAAGTGCTCCACAAATGTATGAAAGATGATTAATATACCCTTTCCTATCTCCGTTATAGCATAGAGCTATACCGAGTCGATTCTCAGGGAGAGCTAGCGATGGAAGCGTTACGGTCCGTAGTGAAGAAAGTAAACGAGAATTTTTCTTTGCTTATAAGAATAAAAACAAATGGGAAAATGAAATGAAAGAATGGATGGATATATTCATGGTGGAAAAGTGGAAAGAAATCAAAGAAGATTGGATTTGGACTAACAACTAAAAAGAAAGAAAACTTGAAGAAGCAAACCATGACTAGCTTACCTTACTACCTTACCAAAGCTTACTAAACTCCGTGATAGTGAAGGCGTGCCTCATGTTGATTTCATCGGCGTAGGTTTGTCTTGCGTGTTGATCTAATTACTTTCTCATGTAGATGAAGGGTGGTTTAACCCATCGGAGAAGAGAAGACCATCCAACTTGCAAGATGAACTAAAACAATCACCCATGAGTTAGTGGAGATGGCAAGGCTAGTGGTTAGCTAATACATGGTAGAAAAATTAGCTACAAGCCATTAATGAAGAAAAGCAAAGCATGAAGTAAATTGCAAGAAAGTAAAGAAAGCAAGTAAAGAAAGCAATTAAACTAGAACCAAGCTCAAGTAGAGATGAAGAGAATGGATGAATCCTTGCATTGCTTCAAGTTGTCACTCCTTGATGTACAAGCTCTCTCTCTCTTACAACTCTCTCTTGCAATGATTTCTAGGGAAGAAGAAGAGGGACTAAAGAACTAAAACCTAGAGAAAAACCTATGAAAATTACAACAACTAACAATTTCTCCTCTCTTCTCCATTCAGTCTTTGCTCGCAGGTCCTTGGTCCAATATTTATAGCCCCAGAGAGAAGCTTCGAGATCCAGTCTGTTGGCGCAAAATCTGGGATCCAACGGCCATATCTTTGCCGCAATTTGGCGGGAAAATCCCGGATTTTGCGGCAAGATCTCAACCGTTTGGCAACAACTTTCTGTTGTGAGTTGGTTGCGAGGTTGTTATCCACGTGGCCTTCTAGAATCTTGAGTTGTTACGCGGATCTCTCTGGATTCTAATTTCAAATCTTGGGCTTTATCTTGATCTTAGATTTAATCCCTTTAATTATTGCTAATTAAAGTGATTATTGGGCTATCTCTCCATTAGAGTGTGAACCTGCAAATATATAGAGAAGATGAGTAAAAATCATATATTTATTAACTAAATGCATGGGAATTATGTGATAAAATATGCACATTTGTATACTAATCACTATCTGCCGGTTCAGAGGTCGCAATGACATAACTGGTTGAGAAGCCACCATGCTCAAAGTAGTCCTTGACGGGCTAAAAGGTTAGACCTGTCTTTTGTAAATGTCAATGATTGAAACTTGAGATTGCAAAGAAAAAGTAAGAGTTAAAGTTAAAGTTCTCAGTCTCAATTCTATCCGCTGCAGCAAGGGCCAAAGCGGGTCGAACCACAGGGAAGGATGCGATGCAAGCTTTTCGGACGATTTCTCTGTATTCCTTAGAACAAAACAAAAGATAATGATTAGATTTGAAATATGTGATTGGAGATATGCAGTTTACTAATCTTCTACCACAACCCATAGTGTAAGTCTTGAAAATTGGATATCATCTTGAAATAAATAAAATCTATCCTAGGTTTATTAGAAGAGATTCAAGCAAGAAAAATGATATTAGAATCTAACTAGTTTGCACTACTAAAAATTCAACAAATGTTCATCCTAACTTCTAAGTACAGCATAAGAAAAGTGTTATCTTAAGGTTATGCTGTCAAAGTACTGAAGCATGAATTTATGAAGAATTATGTAGAGGTGTAACCTAGATTAGAAAAACTAACTACCAATTTAATCTTCAAGAAACCTGTCTTAAACCTAGGGTTTCTAAAAATGATTATCAATCCATCCAATTCCTAAACTACATTAGGGTTGTTTAAGAGATCAGCAAACCACACTTTGGAATTAGTTAATCATATTTTTTTTTCAACTTTTTTTTTATTTTGTTTAATGTGAAGAATTATGAAAGATAGAAGAATAAGACAAATAAAAAGATCACAGCATTAAAACGAAATTAAATGACAAAAATTTAAATGGCAAAAAAGGTAACCTTTATTTGAAATCAGATCCAAATACAATGCTCCTCCTCCTCCAAAATATGCTAAAAGCGAAACGAAGATTACAGAAATTTGAAAAGAGAAAAACTAAAGAAAACCCTAAGTTCCCGTCCCTGGATGCCCCTCTCTGTTGCTCTGCAGGGGTATTTATAGGCGCTGGAAGAAGTAAAGTCCCGGTACAACTCTCCTGCCAAAACAGGTATTCTGTCTTATCCATCTGGCCGCGAAAACGCGGCTTTGGCCACGTTTCCGCGGCCATAGCTTTGTCCCTGGCCACGCGCTTTCGCGCGTGGCCTCCTCTGGTCCGTCCATCTGGTTATATCCTTTTAGATCTGGCGTACCGACTCTTTATTTTGAAAATTCGGGATAACTTGGGAAGCAAGTTACCCTAAATCCAAATCTCTTTAAAACGAATTTTATCTTTGCACTCTCCTCCTTTTATCTTTATCCTTATCTGCAAGCATTTAGGGTTGAGTAGAAGTCTATCCCTTTCCTCTTCTTTTAGTAATTGCAACTTTTGCACTTGGTAATTACAACTTTTGCATTTGGTAATTGCAACTTTTACACTTGGGCTTTTTAGGCTTCATTTAAGCTTTATTCTTTATTTAAATAATTACTCAAGGCCTGCACACATTAAATAACAAAACTTTAGTAATTAGTGCTTAATTAAAAGAAGAACATGATAGTAAATGTAGTGATAAATATGCAATTTTTACTACCATCACACCCCCACACTTATCTTTTTGCTCGTCCTCGAGTAAAAATCAAAAAGAATAAGAAAAACTAATCTATCTTAACTCACTTTCGTAGGCATCACGGTTGCACTTAGCATGTGCAACAAGCCTCTAGGTTACCCTAGAGGACGAGTGTTGTCTCGTGAGAGTTTTCAGCGGATTACACCCACAAAATCCATAAAAAGGAAAATATTTGAAATATGTTTGAAGAGACTAAGTAATCTATAAGTTTTAGGATTATCATTTTTATTCATTCTTAAACTTAGTCTTTATATAGTAAATTGTTATCCATTTTAGGTAAAGATCAAAATTGAATTTTTATATAGTCTTTTTCGTTACCAAAAGTCATATGCATCCTTGTGAATCTTTACTAGGAATTCTTTAACTTGGACTCTCATGCCTCTTTATTATTTATTATTTTTTATTTATATATATATTTTTAAATATGTATAACTCATCTAATTTTCTTTCGTGTAAGTATCAAGGCTTCTTGAGGCCCTCATACCTAACTAATTAACTATTAGATGTGTTAGTACATATATAGATAATATTTCTTAATTTTCTTAGGCTTTCTAATCCACCCATGTAGCGAACTTAAAGTCGGTGGCTCCCAAACTGGTTGGTTTTAGGGCACCGGGTGAGAAAACACCCCACGGACTCAAATTCGAGTGAACTAGGCCACAAAACTAAGGACGCTATTTATAAAATCACCTTTAGGCGTGAATACTTATGCTTCTTGAGGCACATGTATCCAGCTTAATTAGTGAATTTCTTTTTTTTTTTTTAACGAGGCACAAGGGTCTTTGTCTTAGAATCCTAGATATGCATTAGGTATGCACATTTCATTAAGGTAAAAATCAAGACTAATTACTTATTCAATTTCTCCTCCTATACCTAAAAATTCAATAATTTATTTATTTTGACCAAGTTTTTAGAAATTCTAATCATGATTTTCCTAATTCTTAAGACTAACTTAGATTTCTTTCAAAAGATAAGTCAAAATATTGTCCTTTTTATGATATATTTATATATATATATATATTTTTGGCAAAATTTTTTTTATTTTATTGTATTTTTATTTTTATTTTATTTTTTATTTTTTATTTTTTATTATTAGAGAAAATTTTAAATTTTTTTTATGTTAGAACAAATAAAGAGAAAAAAAATTTAAAATTTTATTTTTATTTTTATTTTTATTTTTACATTTTACCCTTCCCCCACACTTGTCTCATGCATTGTCCCCAATGTATGAATGAAATGCATGGATGCATGAATTGGCAGAGAGATAGAGTTACCGATACATTGGGTCAAAAAGACCCATGACTGCATTCACTTCCGGTACTGATTCCAAAAAGATTTTAAGACGTTGACCATTTACCTTGAATGTACTGCCATTTTTCGGGTCGTAGATCTCTATGGCTCCGTGTGGAAACACAGTCTTAACAATGAAGGGCCCTGTCCCTCGTGATTTTAACTTGCTAGGAAAAAGATAAAGTTTAGAGTTATAGAGTAACATTTTTTGTCCTTGGACAAAAGTTTTTCTCGTGATGAACTTATCGTGAAAAACCTTAACCCTATCCTTCGCAATTTTCGCATTTTCATATGCTTCGTTCCTCAACTCCTCCAGTTCAGAAATTTACAATTTTCGAAGCTCACCGGCCTTATCTAGATCGAAATTCAGCTGCTTAATTGCCCATAAGGCTCGGTGCTATAACTCAACAGGAAGGTGGCAAGCCTTTCCAAAGACTAGTCTATAGGGAGACATTCCTAGAATCGTTTTAAAGGCGGTCCTATATGCCCATAAGGCATCCACCAATTTGGTGGACCAATCCTTCCTATTTTGATTCACGGTTTTCTCCAAGATAAGCTTGACTTGCCTATTGGAAACTTCTACCTGTCCACTGGTTTGAGGATGGTACGGCGTAGATAACTTATGAGTTATGGCATATTTTCGCATAAGAGCTTCAAAAGTTCTATTGCAAAAATGTGTACCATTGTCACTAATTATGGCACGAGGGGTTCCAAAGCACGAGAAGATATTTTCTTTTAAGAATTTGACAACAACTTTGTTGTCATTTGTCTTGCAAGGGACGGCTTCAACCCATTTCGATACGTAATCTACAGCCAACAAGATGTATTGGTGCCCAAACGAATTAGGGAAGGGACCTATAAAATCAATGCCCCAAACATCAAAAAGTTCTACTTCTAGAATTGGATTTAGGGGCATCATATTTCGTTTAGAAATCCTTCCTATCATTTGACATCTTGTGCAAGTTTTGCAAAATTCGAATGCGTCTTTAAACAAAGTTGGCCAATAAAAGCCACTTTGTAGGATCTTTTCGGCAGTTTTGCGGGGACCAAAGTGTCCACCGCAAGCAAATTCATGACAAAAGGCTAGAACGTTTCTAGTTTCCTCATCGGGGACACATCTCCTAATAATTTGGTCGCTACAATACTTGAAAAGGTAAGGATCTTCCCATATGTAATACCAGACTTGAGACAAGAATCGGTATCTATCCTGTTTTGACCAATTAGGTGGTGTTTGGTTTGTGACTAAGTAATTTACTATGTCAGCAAACCATGGTTCCTTAGAGATGGCTAGAAGTTGTTCATCGGGAAAATTGTCATTGATGGGCAGTTCGTCGGAAGGTGCGTTTGGCACACGAGAGAGATGGTCGGCGACGACATTTTCAACACCTTTTTTATCTCGAATTTCGAGATCAAATTCTTAAAGGAGGAGGATCCAACGAATGAGTCGGGCCTTCGCATCTTTTTTTAGCATTAGGTATCGAAGTGCAGAATGGTCGGTGAAAATCGTGGTCTTGGTCCCAAGTAGGTATGGGCGGAATTTCTCCAAAGCGAACACTACTGCTAAGAATTCTTTCTCGGTTGTAGTATAGTTCATTTGGGCGTCATTGAGTGTCCTACATGAATAATAGATCACGTGTTGCTTGTTATCCTTGCGTTGTCCTAAGACAACGCCTATCGCAAAATCTGAAGCATCGCACATGATCTCAAAAGGGTTGGACCAGTCCGGAGGTGAGATGATAGGTGCAGAGATGAGTTCCAATTTCAACTTCTCCCACGCGTTATTACACATATCGTCAAAGATGAAGGGCACGTCTTTAGCTAGGAGGTTTGTAAGGGGTCTAGCAATTTTGCTAAAATCCTTAATGAACCTACGGTAAAACACAGCGTGTCCTAAGAAAGAACGAATGTCCTTCACGCGTCGTGGAATTGGAAGTTTGGCTATAATTTCCACCTTAGCCTTGTCTACTTTGATCCCTTCCCTAGATATCTCATGACCTAGGACAATCCCATGCTGCACCATGAAGTGGCACTTTTCCCAATTGAGGGTCAAGTTCTTTTCGGTGCATCTATTCAGCACTAGCTCCAAGTGATGGAGACATTGGTCAAATGAATTTCCATAGACGGAGAAGTCGTCCATGAAAATCTCTAAGAAACGCTCGACCATATCAGAAAAAAGGCTTAACATACAACGTTGGAATGTGGCGGGGGCATTACATAGGCCGAAAGGCATTCGACGATAGGCAAATGTCCCAAATGGGCATGTGAACGTTGTCTTTTCTTGATCCTCCGGGGCTATTGGGATTTGGTTATACCCTGAGTAACCGTCCAAGAAACAGTAATACTCATGGCCGGCTAATCGTTCCAGCATTTGGTCGATAAAGGGGAGGGGAAAATGATTTTTCCTAGTGGCGGCGTTCAACTTGCGATAGTCTATGCATACTCGAACTTTGGTAGGCAGTCGTGTTTGCACTAACTCATGCTTGTCGTTTTCTACCACAGTAAAGCTGGACTTCTTAGGGACCACATGTATTGGGCTAACCCATTCGCTATCGGAAATGGGATAAATGATCCCATTATCTAACAGTTTCACTATTTCAGCTTGTACAGCCTCTTGCATGAGCGGGTTTAGCCTACGCTGTGGATCCCTCTTCGGTTTAACCCCTTCCTCTAGATGGATTCTATGCTGGACTATCTTAGGGCTCAGTCCCTTGATATCTGCCATGATCCAACCAATGGCTTCCCTATGTCTCCTAAGGGTTGTCAGTAGGTCTTTCTCTTGCCTATTAGTCAAATTGGAGGCAATTATGACTGGTAACGTCTCTTGTTCACCAAGGTAGGCGTACTTAAGATGTTTAGGCAAGGTCTTTAACTCCAAAGAAGGAGGTGGCTCGATGGGTGGAGGTGTTAAGCTTGAATTTTCCATCTCTATAGAACTTGGATTTGCTGCCCATTCAATCTCATCAAGGTTGAGATCACTTGTTCTAACTCATCCTCTTCCTTTGACTCTAGTGTGATCTCCTCGTTGTGCTCACTAGTCATGTTTTCAATGAAGTTAACCTCAAAGGGTTGGTCGGTCTGTCGTAGGGATGCTTACCTAAGTTGAAAACATTGACTTCCTTGGTCATATCCCCAAAAGTCAATCTCATGGATCCGTTTCTACAATTGATGATTGCATTAGCGGTTGCTAGGAACGGGCGACCTAAGATGACGGGCATTTGGGACCTAGGATTAGACACAGGTTGTGTCTCTAAAACAATGAAATCGACTGGGTAAATGAATTCTCCCACCCGTATGAGGACATCATTGATCTCTCCCTTAGGAACTTTAATTGATCGATCAGCCAATTGAAATGTAACTTGGGTTCGGTTGAGTTCACCTAATCCAAGTTGTTGATATACGGAGAAAGGAAGCAAATTAATGCTAGCTCCTAAATCGAGGAGTGCTCGATTGATTGCAGCTCGACCTATTGTGCAAGAAATGGTAGGGCAACCAGGGTCCTTGTACTTGACTGGGATCTGGTTGGACAATAGCTCACTAATGTTAGTGGCTAGAAAAACCTTCTTAGGCACATTTGTCTTTGTTTTCTTGGTGCACATGTCCTTAAGGAATTTGGCATAACTAGGGACATGTTGGATTGCATCAAGAAGTGGTATATTGAGCCTAACCTGATTGAATACCTCGAGTAATTTCTCCATATGTGCATTATTATTACTCCTAAGCCTATTCGAAAATGGGGCTGTAGGCTGGTGCACCTGTCCTGCTGATTTCTCAACTTCAGTTTCTTTGGAGTTTTGTGGAGATGAGTGGAACTAGATGGAATGGACAACTGGGATAGGTCCTGTGGCATGGATACATGATTATCAACTTGTTTTCCTGATCTTAGTGTATGAACCAAGTTACACTGGTTTTGGTCTTGAGCCTCAATGGCTTGCCTAGGATTCCTAGGGTTTGACAATGGTTGACTTGGTAGAGTTCTCTTTTGTCTTTCTTGTTGATTCAGTTGGATCTCTATCCTAGTCAAGACTTGAGCCAGCGTGTCGTGGCTTTTAACTAGAGTGTCCACCTTTCTTTCCATGTTGGAAAGTCTTGTTTCCATTTGTGAATATTGGAAAGAGTGTGGAGGATTTTGACTAGGAAAATTTTGTTGATAGGGTGAATTTTGAAAATTGTTGGAGAATTTGGGCCTTGTTTGATCATTGTTGCTTGGGCCCCATGAAAAGTTTGGATGATTTATCCAACCGGGATTGTAGGTGGGCGAATATGGATTATTGGCGGGCCTTGTGAAGGCCGCACTCATATGTTCGGGCAAGGTTTGATGCGCGATAAAGACGGGACATTCCTCGAACACATGGTTCATGTCTTGACAATAAGTACAGCCCGCCGAAGGTGTTGGGCTGACTTGGTTCACAGAGACTGGTTCTTTAGTTTCAAGAGCTTCTAGTCTTCGCATCACAGCAGCTAACTTAGCGTCGGTAGCTATGTTGGCCTCAATGGAATGGATACCTCCTTTAGAAGAAGTAGGGTCATTAGTCCTAAATTTTTCCGGAGTTGGTTCCCATTGGATGGTATTATCAGCTAATTCTTCATATAATAACCATCCTTCATTTTCGTTCTTTTTCAAAAATCCTCCTTGGCACATGGATTCTAATAGCGTTTTAGTTTGATATTCTAATCCATCATAAAGAACTTGGCAAAGTCGCCATTTCTCTATCCCATGGTGAGGGCATTGGGCAAGGAGGTCCTTAAAATTTTCGAAATATTTCCAAAAAGGTTCATTGGCTGTTTGCTTAAACTGTAAGATGCTCTTCCTAATTAGTGCAGTCTTGTGGACGGGATAAAACTTCTTTAAGAAGGCTTTGACGAAATTATCCCACGAAGACATTGAACCGGCCTCTAGACTGTAGAGCCATTTCTTTGCTAAGTCTTTCAAAGCGAATGGGACAAACCGTAGTTTGATGGCATCTTCTCCTAGGCTGGGTATCTTCATCATGAGACATACTTCTTCAAATTCTCTTATGAAAAAGTATGCATCCTCGGATTCAAGTCCATGAAATTTGGGAAGAGTGTTGATGTATTGTGGCTTGAGCTCAAATTGGTCAACACCTTCATCGGATAACTGAATGCAAGAAGGAAGAGAGGTCCTAATAGGATAGAACCTATCTTGTAGTGACGGTGGTTGTGCCATGTGTGAATAGGGCTTTTGCTCGGGTGGTGAACTGGTTCTAGTTAGTCTAGATGTAAATGGGTCTCTCGACCAAGCTGTCATGCACAATTAGCAAATAAGTTCACCCAATCAATCAATGAAAAGGAAAAAAAAATCAAAAATCCTAATCTAGGGTAAGCCTTGACCTAGACGACTCCTAACTTTAGACTGTCTTTAGGAGGTATATTGCCGACCTTAACCACAAGTTAATCGGCCAGGTAGGTGGCAAGACCGGTGGGAGGTTTTCTGTCAAAGACGTTCCTTAATTAAATAACCACCGATCTTCGGGCTTTCGGCCCTTAATCCCCTTCCTAGACACCGATTTGGCAAGAGTTAATTTCGAACAACTTCCTCCTTCAGCCAATCTCCTAGTGAGTCCGAGTTAACCTAGGGCCAACGTCTAGTCAATTTTTACTTAAGGTTAGGGTTGTGAGTGTGACAGAGATGATTTGTGGGCCAAGGAAGGGTGATGAAATCCCCACTTTATCTTGTTAATGGGTTTTGCCCTTAATTTTTTTTGTGTACGTGTAAAGCAGTAGATAAGTAATCACTCAAAAAGACATAAATCAGCCAAGAGTGTTTCCTAATCTATATGCAATGCCAACGTACCTTGTCTCCAACACTCTTCAACAGAATTAAAAAAAAATTTAAATAGACACGTGCCTAAGATGCAAGAGTCTAATTTTTTTTTTTATTTTTCAACAAATAGGTTACTGTTAATTTATTAGCAGTGTTCAGGGTGATCACAGAGAAAAGTTAACAGAGCAGTAAATAATACTTGCAATTTGCAGCAACCTGTAGAAAACAGAGTGAGTAGTTCACTACTCAGGCCGCGGAAACGCGGCTATTGCCGCGCAAACGCGGCTCTGTAGTAGGCTCTGTTGCTCTGCCTTCGAGGGCAGAGGTACAGAGTTGCTATATGTCCTTTGCTGCTGTTTGGTTTTCTGTTCTCCGAACCTGCAAACAGAAAGAATGAAAGAATTAGTTTTGAGAATATCGTGCCGTTCCTTCCCCGGCAACGGCGCCAAAATTTTGATTGAAACTTGAGATTGCAAAGAAAAAGTAAAAGTTAAAGTTAAAGTTCTCAGTCTCAATTCTATCCGCTGCAGTAAGGGCCAAAGCGGGTCGAACCACAGGGAAGGATGCGATGCAAGCTTTTCGGACGATTTCTCTGTATTCCTTAGAACAAAACAAAAGATAATGATTAGATTTGAAATATGTGATTGGAGATATGCAGTTTACTAATCTTCTACCACAACCCATAGTGTAAGTCTTGAAAATTGGATATCATCTTGAAATAAATAAAATCTATCCTAGGTTTATTAGAAGAGATTCAAGCAAGAAAAATGATATTAGAATCTAACTAGTTTGCACTACTAAAAATTCAACAAATGTTCATCCTAACTTCTAAGTACAGCATAAGAAAAGTGTTATCTTAAGGTTATGCTGTCAAAGTACTTAAGCATGAATTTATGAAGAATTATGTAGAGGTGTAACCTAGATTAGAAAAACTAACTACCAATTTAATCTTCAAGAAACCTGTCTTAAACCTAGGGTTTCTAAAAATGATTATCAATCCATCCAATTCCTAAACTACATTAGGGTTGTTTAAGAGATCAACAAACCACACTTTGGAATTAGTTAATCATCTTTTTTTTTTATTTTCAACTTTTTTTTTATTTTGTTTAATGTGAAGAATTATGAAAGATAGAAGAATAAGACAAATAAAAAGATCACAGCATTAAAACGAAATTAAATGACAAAAATTTAAATGGCAAAAAGGTAACCTTTATTTGAAATCAGATCCAAATACAATGCTCCTCCTCCTCCAAAATATGCTAAAAGCGAAACGAAGATTACAGAAATTTGAAAAGAGAAAAACTAAAGAAAACCCTAAGTTCCCGTCCCTGGATGCCCCTCTCTGTTGCTCTGCAGGGGTATTTATAGGCGCTGGAAGAAGTAAAGTCCCGGTACAACTCTCCTGCCAAAACAGGTATTCTGTCTTATCCATCTGGCCGCGGAAACGCGGCTTTGGCCGCGTTTCCGCGGCCATAGCTTTGTCCCTGGCCACGCGCTTTCGCGCGTGGCCTCCTCTGGTCCGTCCATCTGGTTATATCCTTTTAGATCTGGCGTACCGACTCTTTATTTTGAAAATTCGGGATAACTTGGGAAGCAAGTTACCCTAAATCCAAATCTCTTTAAAACGAATTTTATCTTTGCACTCTCCTCCTTTTATCTTTATCCTTATCTGCATGCATTTAGGGTTGAGTAGAAGTCTATCCCTTTCCTCTTCTTTTAGTAATTGCAACTTTTGCACTTGGTAATTGCAACTTTTGCATTTGGTAATTGCAACTTTTGCACTTGGGCTTTTTGGGCTTCATTTAGGCTTTATTCTTTATTTAAATAATTACTCAAGGCATGCACACATTAAATAATAAAACTTTAGTAATTAGTACATAATTAAAAGAATAAATAGGGAACATGATAGTAAATGTAGTGATAAATATGCAATTTTTACTACCTATCAGTCAAAAGGCTCGAAATTGAGACTTGTCTTTTGTAAATGTCAACAAGCTCGAAATTGAGACTTGGCTATCTGCCGGTTCAGAGGTCGCAATGACATAACTGATTGAGAAGCCACCAAGCTCAAAGTAGTCCTTGACGGACTAAAAGGTGAGACCTGTCTTTTGTAAATGTCAACAGGCTCGAAATTGAGACTTGTCTTTTGTAAATGTCAACAAGCTCGAAATTGAGACTTGGCTATCTGCCGGTTCAGAGGTCGCAATGACATAACTGGTTGAGAAGCCACCAAGCTCAAAGTAGTCCTTGACGGACTAAAAGGTGAGACCTATCTTTTGTAAATGTCAACAGGCTCGAAATTGAGACTTGGCTATCTGCCGGTTCAGAGGTCGCAATGACATAACTGGTTGAGAAGCCACTAAGCTCAAAGTAGTCCTTGTTGGACTAAAAGGTGAGACCTGTCTTTTGTAAATGTCAACAGGCTCGAAATTGAGACTTGTCTTTTGTAAATGTCAACAAGCTCGAAATTGAGACTTGGCTATCTGCCGGTTCAGAGGTCGCAATGACATAACTGGTTGAGAAGCCACCAAGCACAAAGTAGTCCTTGACGGACTAAAAGGTGAGACCTGACTTTTGTAAATATCAACAGGCTCGAAATTGAGACTTGGCTATCTGCCGGTTCAGAGGTCGCAATGACATAACTGGTTGAGAAGCCACCAAGCTCAAAGTAGTCCTTGACAGACTAAAAGGTGAGACCTGTCTTGACTAGAAGTGAGAGCTCTTCGTCATCTTCTTCTTCATCATCTTCGTCGGAGTGTGATGATTGACACTTGAAGGCAATAGTCTTCTTCTTGGTAGGAGCCATGTCCTCCCTTGCTTTTCTTTCCATCTCATGGGTTTTGAGGTTCCCAATGAGACCAATTAGCTCTATCTCATCCTTGTCGTTGAGTTCCTTCAAGGTTGTAGCCTTGACTTCCCATGAAGGAGGTAGAGCCCGGATGATCTTTCTTACTCTTTGATCATTGTTGATGTCCTCACCTAGAGAAGAAAGTCTATTAGTAATCTTGGTAAATTTTGTAACCATATCATCTATGGTTTCATTCTCTTGCATGCTAAAATTTTCATATTGGGACCGAAGAAGGTCTATCTTGGCTCTCTTCACTTGTGATGTCCCCTCATGTGTGACTAACACATGGGTCCAAATCTCGTATGCGGATTTGCAATGGATGACTCTAGCTATGTCATCATCATTGAGGGCTTGTAGGAGTGCATAATGAGCTCTAGCATTGGCATCAAACTCCTTGGTCTCAATTTCGAACCAAGTAGATTCATCACCGGTGGGTGTGGTAAAAGATTTGGTCACGGCCTTTGCAACTCGGCTACCTAGAGATTGCAAGAATACGGTCATCTTAACCTTCCATATGGGAAAGTTAAGTCCATCAAACTTAGGGGGTGTCTTGATACCATCGGCCATGTTTACTAAATGAGTATGAATGAAATGATTAGCAATGTGAGGATCTCTCTAAGGTTGTTAAGCCAAATCCTAGAGTCCAAGCTCTGATACCAATTGAAATACACCTAGAGGGGGGGGTGAATAGGTGTAATTGCTAATCTAATGATCTTTTTAAACTTAATTGAATGAGTGATGCAACGATCTCTCAAAACACGACTAAGAGCCGAATACCCCGTGAGAGGTTCTGAACTCCTTCCTCCCAATCCCCTTAAAATGGGTTAGAGGTGCGCAATGCAACCGTGTTGTATGAGATGTGATCGAACAAGTAAAGAATGAAATGCTATGATGAAATACACACAATCAATATTACAAGTAAAGTAAACAAGAGAAGATTGCACAAGTAAAGGGTTAGCTCTCAAGCAAATAGTTGTAGACAATATGAAGCAAGAGAAAAGTAAAGCAAGATGACGCAAGGCAATCGCAAACACAATTGATTTGTTTCGAGGTTCGAGCCACCGCTCTAGTCCCCGCCTTCACCTCCGTGAAGGGTTTCCACTATCCACCGAGGATGCCTTACAAGTTTGGTCTACCGAAGACCCCAAGCCCGTAGCTTCACAACTTACAAAGAACTCCACCTAGGAGTTGTCTCCACAAGAACAAGAATCACAAGAACAATAGTGATCTCCTCAAGATCACAAAACTCTTTCTCAAACACTTTTACAATTCTCACTCTTTTTACAACTTCACTATAGTATGAGTAATGGATTTTTGGCTCTATGAAGTGTGGTGAGAAAACTTCAGTTGTAGAGTGATATTAGCAATCAAACACAACTGAAAAACAAACTTTAAAAGAGTTGGAAATGAAAGCTTTAAACAATTTTTCTCTTTTTCTTGAAAACAATGAAAACCAAGAATTTTTCTAAGTAAACAACAAAGACCTATTGCCCTCTATTTATAGGGAGAGAATAGGTTAAAACACTTCTCTTTACACCTAATTTGACCTGCAAAAGGCCTCCAACAACTCTCTAAAACTCTGATAAAGAAGAAAAAGAAAACAGTTTTTCAGACTTGCCCAAAGAGGAAAGAGCCGTTGGGCTCTTGCAGGCGTAACGGTCGACCGGCCGGTCGACCGTTTGCCTAGCTGGCAAAGAGCCGTTGGCGCTCCGGTCGACCGTCCGGTCGACCGTCCCCTTTGAGGAAACACAGTTTCCTTCTGGCGGTCGACCGTCCGGTCGACCCAAACAAACCGAAAGTGGCCTGCTTTCAGTCGGTCGACCGGGCCGGTCGACCGACAGACGTGCACAAACGTGCACGTCCTGACACAGGCGCCGGTCGACCGGGCGGTCGGCCGGTCAACCTGAAATAAGAAAACTGGCAGGATATTGGAGTTGGAATTTTTGTGAAAAATATTTTTGAGATACTTATAACTAAGTATTATGCTAAAATAGTCTATACACATGTTTTAAACAAGATATTCAATTTGTAACAAGTTTGGATACATGTATATAAACTTAGGCATAAAACTTAGAAACAAACATTTTTAAAACATAGAATTTTGAAAAGGGAAAAGTGTGTGTGTATCCTAGAGCCAAATATCATATACTCAAACTTTAACATTCTATTCTTACAATTTTGTAAGGACTTCAAGGCTTCAAGAGGGGCTTTCTTCACTTGATCTTCAATTTTGCATCTTGAGCCCAATTTGAGTTATCTTGAGTCCAAGTCACCTTCCTTTAGGGAAGAAAACACCTATGCAAGATATAAAACCTGAAACACACTTAAACAACAAAAATCATTAGTACAAATAACTAATATGTTTTGTAATCATCAAAACACACTAAAGACGGGTGATTGTAACCTTGGGCCAACAATCTCCCCCTTTTTGATGATGACAAAACATATAAGTTATTGAAACAAATAAAGGAAGAAGAGCTTGGAAAGCTCCCCCTCAAACAATGCTATGTTAAAAATAACTATGAGTGAGATACATGAAGCATTGAAAAACACAATATTTTTGTCAAAAACTTAAATACAAATTGAAATCAAACTTAATCTTATATACCAATTAAACTTATACTATTTTTTTCTCTTAAACTTATAGTAAATAAACAAAACTCAAACTATAAGCAAACTTATTTCTTTTTCAAGAAACACCTTAATTTAAACTTATATATTTTTCTCCCCCTTTTGTCATACATCAAAAAGGGTTAAAATCTATTTCAAAGCAAACAAAACACCAAAATAGAAATATTTTTAAGAATCTATCATGCAAACATTCAACTCACCACAAATAAATGAAAATCTAGCATAATCTAGAGGTTTAGTAAAAATATCGGCAAGTTGAAAATCGGTAGAAACATAATCAATATCAATATCACCTTTCTCATAATGATCTCTAAGAAAGTGATACCTAATGTCAATGTGTTTGGTTTTACTATGTTGATTTGCATTCTTTATCATGTGAATAGTACTAGTATTATCACAAAATATCTTAACATGATCAAAGTGTAAATCATAGTCAAGGAGAGTATGTTTCATCCAAAGAACTTGTGCACAACAAGCTCCGGCTGCAACATACTCCGCCTCGGCGGTTGAAAGGGCTACCGAATTTTGCTTTTTGGAAGACCAAGATACAAGACAATTTCCTAAGAATTGACATGTTCCACTTGTGCTCTTCCTATCTACCCTACAACCCGCATAGTCGGCATCCGAAAAACTCGTCATTGTAAATTGTCCGGTTTTTGGATACCACAAACCCATTTCAATAGTGCCCTTAAGGTATCTAATTATGCGTTTAACCGCAATTATGTGAGATTCTTTAGGACAAGATTGAAAACGTGCACAAAGACAAACGGAAAACATAAAATCCGGCCTACTAGCCGTTAAATAAAGCAAGCTACCTATCATGCTACGATATAATTTAATGTCTACACTTTTACCTTGTTCATCCTTGTCAAGCTTTGTAGTTGTTGCCATGGGAGTTTTGCTTACTTTAGATTCTTCAAGCCCAAACCTTTTGATTAGTTCCTTTGTGTACTTGGCTTGATTGATGAAGATCCCATCCTTCTTTTGCTTGATTTGGAGTCCAAGGAAATAGTTGAGTTCCCCCATCATAGACATTTCGAATTCATCCTTCATGTATGACTCAAAAGCTTGGCAAAGAGATTCATTAGTAGAACCAAAAATAATATCTACATAAATTTGAAAAATGAGAATGTCATTTTCTACATGTTTTGTAAACAAGGTTGTATCAATTTTACCTTTCTTAAAACCATTTGAGATCAAAAATGAAGAAAGTCTTTCATACCAAGCCCTAGGGGCTTGTTTTAAACCATAAAGAGCTTTATTTAATTTAAAAACAAAATCCGGATGTGTAGGATCAACAAACCCTGGGGGTTGTTCAACATACACCTCCTCTTCAATAAAACCATTTAGAAAAGCACTTTTAACATCCATTTGAAACAATTTAAAATCTTTATATGAGGCAAATGCTAGTGTCATCCGTATGGCTTCAAGCCGTGCTACGGGTGCAAAGGTTTCTTCAAAATCGATTCCTTCGATTTGAGTGTAACCTTGGGCAACTAACCTAGCTTTATTCCTAACAACGTTACCCGATTCATCCAACTTGTTCTTAAAGATCCACTTAGTACCAATTGTTGGTCTATCGTGGGGCCTAGGAACAAGGTGCCAAACTTGGTTGCGCTCAAATTGATTGAGTTCCTCTTGCATGGCTAGCAACCAATATGAATCGGCCTCGGCTTCGAGGACGTTCTTGGGTTCAATGTGAGAAATAAATGCAAAATTTCCACAATAGTCATGAAGTTTAGAGCGAGTTGTTACCCCTTTAGATACTTCACCTATGACGAGGTCCTTGGGATGATGTGGATTGTATCTCCAATCCTTTGGAAGTTGTTGAGTGGGCTCTTCTCCATTTGTTTGATCTTCATTTCCTTGAGCCTCTTGTATTTTAGCTTCACTTCCTTCATCATCCTTTGGCTTATCTCCCATAGTAGGTGTATCCTCCAAGGTCACTTTCTCCAAGCCTTCATGCAAAGCATCTATTTCTACAACATTCTTAACAAACAAGTTAGATTCCTCAAACTTAACATGAATAGATTCCTCAATAGTCAAAGATGATCTATTGAAGACTCTATAAGCCTTACTAGTATTTGAGTAACCTACAAAAATAGCCTCATAAGATTTAGGATCAAATTTTCCTAAATTATCTTTTGTATTCAAAACAAAACATTTGCATCCAAAAACCTTGAAATATGAAACATTTGGTTTTCTAGAAAAGTACATTTCAAAAGAGGTTTTTGTAGTATTTTTACACAAGAAAACACGATTTGATATATAGCATGATGTATTAACGGCCTCGGCCCACAAATAATGTGGTAGACCATATTCACTAAGCATTGTCCTAGCCATCTCTTGCAAAGTTCGATTTTCCGTTCAACTACTCCATTTTGTTGTGGAGTTCTAGGACAAGATAGTTCATGCTTTATTCCATGTTCTTCACAAAAAGTGGTAAAGGGTTGGTTAATGAATTCACCTCCTCTATCACTTCTTATTCTTACTATTGAAGTTTCTTTTTCCTTTTCAACTCTTTTCTTAAAAGCTTGAAAATGTGAAAAGGCTTGGTTCTTATGTTCAAGAAAGAAAACCCAAGTAAAACGTGAAAAATCATCAACTAAAACAAATGCAAATCTATTCCCACTTAGACTTTTGGTTTGTGTTGGGCCAAATAAATCCATGTGGATCAACTCCAAAGGACGTGATGTCATGATATCCTTAATTGACTTGAAAGAAGACTTAGTTTGTTTCCCAAATTGACATGCGTCACAAACTCGGTCCTTTTCAAAATTCAAACAAGGAATACCTTTCACCATTTCCTTTGTGTTAAGCCTAGATATATGGTCAAAAGAAATATGGCCTAATCTCCTATGCCACAATCAAGAGTCATCATCGAGGGCTTTTAAACATGTTATATTACAAGACATATTTAACATATCTATCATATAAACATTACTTTCACGAAAACTGGAAAACACACAAGCATTGGAAATTCTATCAATTACTTTACAAACAACATTATCAAAAACTACATCAAAACCTTTATCACATAATTGACTAACACTCAAGAGATTATGCTTGAGGCCGTCAACTAAAACTACATTCTCAATTAAAGGGGATGTGCCAAGTTTTACATTACCAATACCGATGATTTTACCCTTGGCGTCATCTCCGAAGGTGACGGTGCCACCTTCATGGTATCTTGATAGGGTTGCAAAGTTGTTGATGTCCCAAGTCATGTGCCTTGAGCAACCACTATCAAGATACCACAATCCTCTACGTCGTTGGGCTTTGGAAGGTACCTATATCATTTAACAAAGTTGTTGACTTTGGTACCCAAACTTTCTTGGGTCCTTGAAAGTTAGTGTTTCGAACCCAAACATTATGAAAAGATGCACTTAGTCTATCATAGCAAAAATTGGCTAAGTGTCCTTTCCGCCCACAATGTGAACATGAGAACACTCTACCATACATGAATGCATGATGTGTGTGTGGAGTGTGAGCATGTGTGTGTGAAGTGTGAGCATGCTTTGGGGGTTTGCCACGATGTAAAGGTTGTGTGGTATGAACATGAGCATGAGCATGGTAGACATTTTTCTTAGGGGCTTGTTTCTTAGGAAACATAGCCTCTAACCTTTTCTTATCAAACTCACTACACTTTTTCAAAACAATACTTAAAGAATCTATTCTTTCCTTAAGCATGGTAATCTCATTAGCATCAACAAATGGGGACTTGCCTTTACAAGAAGTCTTATATTTATAAAATTCATTTTTAGTGGAAACCAAAGTAGAATGCAAGTCATTATTTTCTTTAGAAAGATTTACAACTTGAAGACTAAGAGATTCATTTTCCTTTTTCATTTTTAAATATTTTTTCTTTAAGAAATCATAATTTTGAGAGAGTTCTACAAATGCTTCTCCTAGTTCATCCATAGAAAGATCTTCATCAAAAGAAGTGGAAGGGGTTACCTTGCTTGTGCTTTCATTAGCCATGAAGCACATGTTGGCGGTGTCGATCTCCTCCTCGGATTCACTCTCGGAATCCCATGTTGCTTTCATAGCTTTCTTCTTGAAGGGCTTCTTGGATGAAGATGGCTTCACTTTGTCCGGACACTCCGCAACAATGTGTCCCGGCTTTTGGCAATTGAAGCATATGATCTTTCTTTCTTCTTTGCCTCCTTGCCATCTCCTTCTACCTTGGAATTTCGCCTTGTTGTACATCCTCCGGACATTCTTGACTAGAAGTGAGAGCTCTTCGTCATCTTCTTCTTCATCATCTTCGTCGGAGTGTGATGATTGACACTTGAAGGCAATAGTCTTCTTCTTGGTAGGAGCCATGTCCTCCCTTGCTTTTCTTTCCATCTCATGGGTTTTGAGGTTCCCAATGAGACCAATTAGCTCTATCTCATCCTTGTCGTTGAGTTCCTTCAAGGTTGTAGCCTTGACTTCCCATGAAGGAGGTAGAGCCCGGATGATCTTTCTTACTCTTTGATCATTGTTGATGTCCTCACCTAGAGAAGAAAGTCCATTAGTAATCTTGCTAAATTTTGTAACCATATCATCTATGGTTTCATTCTCTTGCATGCTAAAATTTTCATATTGGGACCGAAGAAGGTCTATCTTGGCCCTCTTCACTTGTGATGTCCCCTCATGTGTGACTAACAAATGGGTCCAAATCTCGTATGCGGATTTGCAATGGATGACTCTAGCTATGTCATCATCATTGAGGGCTTGTAGGAGTGCATAATGAGCTCTAGCATTGGCATCAAACTCCTTGGTCTCAATTTCGGACCAAGTAGATTCATCACCGGTGGGTGTGGTAAAAGATTTGGTCACGGCCTTTGCAACTCGGCTACCTAGAGATTGCAAGAATACGGTCATCTTAACCTTCCATATGGGAAAGTTAAGTTCATCAAACTTAGGGGGTGTCTTGATACCATCGGCCATGTTTACTAAATGAGTATGAATGAAATGATTAGCAATGTGAGGATCTCTCTAAGGTTGTTAAGCCAAATCCTAGAGTCCAAGCTCTGATACCAATTGAAATACACCTAGAGGGGGGGTGAATAGGTGTAATTGCTAATCTAATGATCTTTTTAAACTTAATTGAATGAGTGATGCAACGATCTCTCAAAACACGACTAAGAGCCGAATACCCCGTGAGAGGTTCTGAACTCCTTCCTCCCAATTCCCCTTAAAATGGGTTAGAGGTGCGCAATGCAACCGTGTTGTATGAGATGTGATCGAACAAGTAAAGAATGAAATGCTATGATGAAATACACACAATCAATATTACAAGTAAAGTAAACAAGAGAAGATTGCACAAGTAAAGGGTTAGTTCTCAAGCAAATAGTTGTAGACAATATGAAGCAAGAGAAAAGTAAAGCAAGATGACGCAAGGCAATCGCAAACACAATTGATTTGTTTCGAGGTTCGAGCCACCACTCTAGTCCCCGCCTTCACCTCCGTGAAGGGTTTCCACTATCC
The DNA here is from genome assembly GCA_038442645.1 of Agave tequilana. NCBI lineage: Eukaryota > Viridiplantae > Streptophyta > Magnoliopsida > Asparagales > Asparagaceae > Agave > Agave tequilana. The sequence continues at coordinate 71,530 of JAVJIF010010539.1, read as the reverse complement.
ACCGAGGATGCCTTACAAGTTTGGTCTACCGAAGACCCCAAGCCCGTAGCTTCACAACTTACAAAGAACTCCACCTAGGAGTTGTCTCCACAAGAACAAGAATCACAAGAACAATAGTGATCTCCTCAAGATCACAAAACTCTTTCTCAAACACTTTTACAATTCTCACTCTTTTTACAACTTCACTATAGTATGAGTAATGGATTTTTGGCTCTATGAAGTGTGGTGAGAAAACTTCAGTTGTAGAGTGATATTAGCAATCAAACACAACTGAAAAACAAACTTTAAAAGAGTTGGAAATGAAAGCTTTAAACAATTTTTCTCTTTTTCTTGAAAACAATGAAAACCAAGAATTTTTCTAAGTAAACAACAAAGACCTATTGCCCTCTATTTATAGGGAGAGAATAGGTTAAAACACTTCTCTTTACACCTAATTTGACCTGCAAAAGGCCTCCAACAACTCTCTAAAACTCTGATAAAGAAGAAAAAGAAAACAGTTTTTCAGACTTGCCCAAAGAGGAAAGAGCCGTTGGGCTCTTGCAGGCGTAACGGTCGACCGGCCGGTCGACCGTTTGCCTAGCTGGCAAAGAGCCGTTGGCGCTCCGGTCGACCGTCCGGTCAACCGTCCCCTTTGAGGAAACACAGTTTCCTTCTGGCGGTCGACCGTCCGGTCGACCCAAACAAACCGAAAGTGGCCTGCTTTCAGTCGGTCGACCGGGCCGGTCGACCGACAGACGTGCACAAATGTGCACGTCCTGACACAGGCGCCGGTCGACCGGGCGGTCGGCCGGTCAACCTGAAATAAGAAAACTGGCAGGATATTGGAGTTGGAATTTTTGTGAAAAATATTTTTGAGATACTTATAACTAAGTATTATGCTAAAATAGTCTATACACATGTTTTAAAAAAGATATTCAATTTGTAACAAGTTTGGATACATGTATATAAACTTAGGCATAAAACTTAGAAACAAACATTTTTAAAACATAGAATTTTGAAAAGGGAAAAGTGTGTGTGTATCCTAGAGCCAAATATCATATACTCAAACTTTAACATTCTATTCTTACAATTTTCTAAGGACTTCAAGGCTTCAAGAGGGGCTTTCTCCACTTGATCTTCAATTTTACATCTTGAGCCCAATTTGAGTTATCTTGAGTCCAAGTCACCTTCCTTTAGGGAAGAAAACACCTATGCAAGATAGAAAACCTGAAACACACTTAAACAACAAAAATCATTAGTACAAATAACTAATATGTTTTGTAATCATCAAAACACACTAAAGACGGGTGATTGTAACCTTGGGCCAACAGCAATGACATAACTGGTTGAGAAACCACCAAGCTCAAAGTTTTGATGGGATTTGAGAAAAGGTCCCGTTTTCACGGGGAGAAACGAGGAAATCACTGTCATACGTTTAATGTTAACGTAACAGCGAAATGGACGGAGAGATTTGTATATGTGGCCTTACCATTCTATGGGTGAGAATTGGTAAGTGATTTTGGAGAGGGAATCAAATGAGAACAGGTCCCTTAGGATTTTTAGCAAATCCCCAGCTGTCAACGGGTTTGATATGCCTTTACCAACTACTGTTTGAATTGGGCTAGCCATGCTATTCCCCTCAGCATGATGAGTTGTCGGGGACTTATATTGGGCTTAAAGGCCAACATTTTCCTCTATCCTTAACCGTTAAGGATGTTGGATCATTTGGTATGTGTAACCTTGATTCTCCTTTGAGACAAACAATGTATGACCAGGTTCCTATTGGTTTACGGTTGCATGATCTCGTTTGGAGGAAGAGAGAGGCTCTCCTTGCGTGTACCTTGGATGTGAAGGTCTTGATCAGAGGTAGAGTGTTAACTTAATCATGAGAAGGATCCTTAATCAAGGATAATACTTCTTTAAGAACTTGCCATTGATTGGCATCATGAGTAAATCGCCATCTGAAGTCATAAGGCGGTATGCTCCATTTGAATAGACTGTTTCTATTACAAACGGTCCTTCCTATTTAGGCTGAAACTTGCCTTTGGTCTTGTGCATCATAATTATCGGTCGTCTGACGGCTAAAACCAAATCTCCCTTCTGGAAGATTCTCTGTTTGACCTTCTTATCGAAGGCTTTTGAGATTCGAGCTTGATACAACTCGATGTGTTGCTGAGCTTATAGTCGCTTCTCATCTAGGGCTTCGAGTTCTTGAAGGCGCAACCGATTATTGTCCTCTGATGTGATCTTAGTTATTAAAGCGACTCGTAATGACGACATCTGGATCTCCAATGGTATGACTGCTTCACACCCGTACACCAGGGAAAAAGGCGTATTGCCTGTGGGGGCCCGAACCGTGGTTCGGTAGGCCCAAAGACATTCACCAAGCTTTTCATCCCAATCTCGCTTATTCGAGGAGACGAACTTCTTGAGTAACTTGATGATTGTTTTGTTGAATGCTTCCGCCAAGCCATTAGCGGCGGGATTATAGGCAGTTGAAGCCATATTCTGAATTCGGTATTTATCGCAGAACCGATAGAATACCTGGCTTATGAATTGGGGACCGTTATCATGGATAATCCACCTAGGGACACCAAATCGATGGATGACATGGTGTTTGATGAAATTTACCATGTTAGAAGTTTTGACTTCTACCAGTGGTATGGCTTCTGCCCACTTTGAAAAGTAATCGGTTATTGCCATGATAAACCGGTGACCTCTTGTTGAAGAGGGGCTGATTGGCCCTACGATATCGATTCCCCATGCTTCAAATGGCCATGAAGCAACAGTTGGGTGGAGCAACTCTGGAGGCTAGTGTATGAAGTCCGCATGAATTTGGCATGCTTTGCACCTTCATGCATATTGGATGGCCTCGGCTATCATGGTTGGCCAATAATATCCAAGCCTATGCAACCTATCTTTAAGCTTTGGACCTGGCTGATGAGCTCCGCAAATGCCGTCTTGTGCTTCTTTAAGCACTTCTTGTGCCTCTGAATTGGAAAGGCAACGGAGGAGGATACCGTCATATGAACGACGGTAAAGTGTCTTCAGAATTGGATCGTAGTAGAAACGGAGAGACCTTCGTCTGATGGATGCCGCTTCTTTAGGATCGTCTGGCAGCAGACCATGTAAGGCATAGTCGATGAGAGGAAATCGCCTATCTCTCGGCTCAAGATCCATCGAGACATTATAGGCTTCTCGGGTTCTTAACATATGCTTAGAGCATACAAGGTGTCGAGTTGCCACTGTGAGGTGATACTCGGTGTCGACTGGAAGGGCTAGTGTTGTTGCTAATGCAGCAAGAGCGTCCGCCTTGGTATTCTGAAATCGAGACACGTGCCCGATGTAGAAACCTTTAAAGAGATTAGCCAATTTGATGGCTATATGGTAATAAGGCACCAAGTCTTCGTGGCGGACCTCATATTCGCCTTTAACCTGATTGATAATCAGTTTTGAATCGCCGTAGGCTTCGAGGTAGCGTACCCCCATTCCGTGGGCGAGCTGAAGGCCAATGAGCAGAGCATTATATTCCGCTACATTGTTGGAGCATGATTCCGTCAGAGAGAATGCTCTAGGAAGGACGTGATTTTGTGGAGAGATAAACACAACCCCCACGCCGGCGATGATCCTGCCCTTAGGACCTATTCGTGATGCTCCATCGAAGAACATCTGCCATACTTCATCCTCTGAGGTTATATTGGACTCGAAAACTTCATCTGGAATATCTTCATGAAGTTTTGAGTTCTCCGGGACTGGATGAGCAGCCAAGAACTCTGCAAGGGCCTGACCTTTAACCGCCTTTTGAGGGATAAAGATCATGTCATATTGAGACAAAAGGAGCGCCCATTTAGCTAATCTTGAATTCAATGATCCTGGCTTCGTCATAAGAAGACGCAAAGGATTCACTCTGGAGATGACATGTATGGTTTGGCCAACCAAATAATGTCGTGTCTTCTGAACAGCAAAGACAAGAGCTAAACACTCTTTCTCAATAGGGTTATAGCGAGATTCCACCCCTATTAGAGTCCTGCTCAGATAATAAATGGCCTGCTCGTGACCATTGTCGTCCTTTTGAGCAAGGAGGGCACCAAGAGAATAGTCCATAGCTTTCACATAAAGCAAGAATGGTTTCCCTGATGTGGGAGCCACTAAGACTGGAGGTTTTGTGAGATATCTCTTGATGTCTTCATAAGCTTCCTGACAAGCTTGATCCCATACGAAGGAAGCACCCTTTTTCATGAGTCGGGTGAACGGTTGACAGCGGCCTGAGAGATTTGCGATGAATCTTCTAATATAAGCCAGTCTGCCTTACAAGCCTCTAAGCTCTTTGAGATTCCTCGGTGGATGCATGCTCTGAATGGCTTTGACCTTGTCTGGGTCAAGATGAATTCCTTTTGATGTAACGATAAACCCAAGGAACTTGCCACTCGAAACTCCAAGAAGGATTTTGTCGGATTCATTTTTAGTTGATGAGCCCGCATTATGTCGAACATCGTTCTCAAGTCGCGAAGAAGGTCATTCTTATTGCGGCTTTTGACAGCAATGTCGTCGACATAGCATTCTACCATTTTTCAGAGATGATCACGAAAGATTGTACTCATTGCCCGCTGATAGGTTACTCCGGCGTTCTTTAGCCTGAAGGGCATCACAGTGTAGCAGTATACCCCCAAGAGTGTTCGGAACGAAGTATGCTTCTCGTCGTCGGGGTACATTTTGATCTGATTGTACCCTGAAAAATCATCCATAAAAGACATTCTTTCGAATCCACATGTATTGTCAATCATGACATCAGTGATGGACAGTGGGAATTCATCTTTAGGACAGGCTGTATTGAGATCACGGTAGTCGATGCAGATTCGTATCTTCCCGTTCTTCTTGAGGACGAGAACGATATTAGCAACCCAATATGGATGCTGTTCCTCTCGTATGAAGCCACATGCAATGAGCTTGTGAACTTCGGCTTCAATAGCCTCCATAATGTTCGGGCGAAACCGACGTTGTTGTTGCTTGACTGGCTTGGAGTCGGGTTTGATATTCAGACGGTGCATGGTGACTTGCGGATCAAGTCCGAGCATGTCTTCGTAGTTCCATGCGAAGACGTCTATATACTCCTTCACGAGTATTATCAATTTTCCTTTTCTATAAGTGATAAGCTTTCACTTATAAAGATGGGCTTAGGGTGATCTTGATTACCCAAGTTGACCTGCATCACCTTGTCTTCGGTAGGTGGTTCGCGCAGTTCGAATCGCTTTTCCCATTGGAGATCTAATTGCTGAGCTCATGGATCCTCATCAGTAGCCTCCGCAGGCTCCAATTGACTGCTTGAAGTCATATTAACAGTGAGATTCTCGAACATCACTCCCACGCTGACAACTGAGTCCCATTCGGAGGATGAGGCAGAATGTGATGGAATTGGTTCGTCGTCTTTGCATTGAACCGTTACTGGCGATGTGGGTGTAACGTACCCCAACCCCTGCGTGTATTATCATAGTAGTTTGCAGGTTTCCTTTTTGGCACAAAATTACGCAGCAAACTATGCCTCCCTTTTCTGAAATTCAGGCCTTCCCTATGCTTTAGGTTATACCCCATTTTCTTCATAATATGGCGCGCTGGTCGTGCGTAATGGAAGAAGTGTGGGGTCTCTGAGTCTGGACTTGAATCTGCGGCTGTGGACCCTCCTGGTTGGGCTCTGCCGAATATTATTGGTAATTGACCTCCTTTGGATGGAGGGATCACCAAAACGGCCCCTTCTACAGATTTCATGGGTGTGTTGGATGCACTTGGTCTATGTAAAGGCATGTGTAGAGAGCTATCCATGATGGATTCAGACAACCCAATACTCGCAGGATAATCAAAAGAAATATTATCATTAATTACCCATTCACCCTCATCTTTAGAAGGAGTGTTACATTGGGGATTATTAAGACATGCTATAATCGGTTGATTAATCAAAATGGATGGCACGTCTGCTTCAGATTCTGAATCCGCCTCATTGCCACTATCATCATTGTCCGGCAGCGATTCTTTGGATATTTCACCAGTCTCTTGATACAGGAGAGCGTCAGTGAAGTAATTCTCCACCCCTTTGAATGGTTGCTTCTCAGCGAAGACAGTTCGTACTGTCGCGTCATCCTCAACATATTTGAAGCATTGGTGCAGAGTAGAGGGAACGATCCAGTTGGCGTGGATCCACGGTCGGCCTAGAAGCAGGTTATATGACGTGTCAGCGTCAATGACATAGCACGTCACTTCCGATTTCAGGCTCCCGATTCGGCAACGGAGTCGAATTTTCCCAAGTGGATGACTACTCCCGGCATTGAAACCGTATATTGTAGTAGTAGTTGTGGACAACCTATATAGCGGAATACCGAGGAAGTAGAGAAGCCTTTTGGCGATGATGCTGAGTGCGGACCCCGGATCGACTTGTACCCTTTCAATGCATGTTGAATCGATATATCCGGTGTAGTTCAGAGGTCGATCGTGCTTGTTGTCTTTGAGAAGCATATCTTCTTATGTGAAGGTAATAGCGGGGACCTTTGATTGTGCATGATGGCATTCAGGACACGGAGATTGAGCGTCATCTTTAGGGGTCTCTGGCATATATGTCAGGAATGATTCTGAATTAGCCAGCGCATCCCTGAGTGCTTCTCTTGTCTCTTTGGAGAGACGAAGGAGCTCGTGTATAGTAATACGAGCCGGGATATTAGCCAATTGGGCCAATATGTCAAAACGAAAGGGCGTGTCAAGCCCTGGGCCTGAAGGCTTCTTCAGGACATGGTCGAACCGGACTTCTTTAGGCTTCTCTTTTTCCTTGGTTGGAATGGAAGCAGGTGCTGGTACTTGTACTAACGTTGTTTGTTGTTGTGTCTCGTCAGTAGCTTTCTCATACTATTTTAAGTATGATTTTTCGGATCGAATACCCGTCGGCTGAGGTACATCAGCCTGCATTGTGCAAGCATGCTTTTCTCCTTCAGAATCACTGAGGGAAGCTGACGTAAGATTGTCATCGTCCGGCAGGAGGGAGATGACATTGCAAGATTTGTCCTTCGACTTGGACTTCTTTGAATCCCACTGTACGTCTTGGACAAGGTCCGGGTGTATCCACATGACTTCCCCTGTCTCCAATGTCAAGGGAACAAGACCTCTATTATCCTGAGTTTTAGCCGCAGGATGTTTGACTTCCAGCCGTGGCACAGGGACTGGATAGGTCCCGTCAGGAACTGTGACCTTTGGGGTTTTGCCGAACTCGAGGGTCACCATATTGGCAGTGACTTTCTTCTACTCTGCCTTCAGTGTCAGGACCCCTGCGTCGATCAAGGATTGAATTCTGTCCTTGAGGACATAGCACTTGTCGGTAGGATGGTGAATCATCCTATGGTAGAGACAGTATTTGGGGTCATTCGTGCGTCCTATCTCATTGGGACGTCGAGCCTTTGGTAGCTTCATTTTATTCCCTTTGTGGAGTAAATGGAATATTGTGACCACCTGATCGTCTCTGAAGGAATACTGTTTCGGAGGGAACTTAGACTCCGGATTATTGAAACCACCTTTCTTGGCCTTCGACTGAACATCCTCTGATAATTCAACGGACATAGTCTCCTTCCCTTTAACTTGAGAAGACTGCGCCATGTCGCTACGTCCTTTGTTGTTCATACCCCATTTGCTTTTAGGGGTAGAGGGTTCGAACTTTTTAGCTGACTTCTCGGCTATCTCAGCTTGTTCGACCAGTTCTTTCCAGGTATGGGCTTTGACAGCCCCCATGCAAACCTCTACTTGGTCTAAGAAGTTGTGCATGCACGTCTGTAAGAGCATGGGTAATGGCATCCCTGCTGGGCACATCAAAGACAAGTTTCTGAATCGCTCAATATAGTCACGGACAGATTCGCCCTTCTTCTGCACGGTGGAGAGGAGCTTGTCCATGGTTACCTCGGTATCGTCCTCATAGAAACGAGAAAGGAATCGGGTTTCCAGGTTGATCCAAGAATTGACAGAGCCCGGGGGAAGACTTCAGAACCAATCAAATGCCACTCCCTTTAAGGTGCCAATGAACAGCCTAGCCATGATAGCATCATTGTCTATCACATTATCGGTCTGAGACCGAAAATAGTAGATGTGCTGGTTTGGCGAGCTCTTTCCATCATAGGTATGCAATGTTGGTGGTTTGAACTTCGGTGGGTATGGCACTGAGTCCCACTCCAACGGGTAAGGACGGACTATCCCTACTTTCTTTAACCCATCCCTCTAAGTTAGGGATGCGATTTGAGCTTGAAGGCCCTTAAGGACTTCAGCGTCTAAAGAAGAACCCTCCTTGGACCTTTCCGTCTTCGGCTGGTCATTGCTAAGATGTTCTTCCTCGTCATGGTTACTCCCGGTATCATTGTTATTCCGGTTATTAAGGAGTTGAGCGAGCATCTGTTGAATGTTGTCCAGAGCTTCTTGCTGAGTCTTGAAAGTTTGCTCCTGAGCTTCCAAACGTCGACGAAGGTCGTCATTACCATTATCAGCCATGTTTACTGATGCTATGTCTGTTCGCACCGAGCTGACTGTCGCCGAAGAAGCATACCCGCTGTCTTTATCTTCTTCATCAGATGACTGGACTGATCTTCTCCTTGGTTCTGGCGAGGTTACTGCCATTGAGGAAGATGGTTGTTCATAACTGTAGGGTATTGCAACCCTAGATCTGGTGTTTCGGAAGACACCCTCTTCATGCACCAATACTTCGCCTAAGCCTGGGCTGTAATCTGGATCTGGGGAGCTGTAGGGAGTGTCGTCAGATGCTAGTCTTCCCCTGCGCAGTTCTCGTCCTCTTTCGGTCATGTTGACGGATGCAGAGGGTAGATCTCGCGGGACGCTCCTTTTATGATGTTTGACCGGGGTTTGTACCGACAGCCGATCAAAAACTGATCGTCGGCCTGGAGAAGTGGCGGGGATTGGTCCTAGCCGACAATGGACCGAGTAAATTGTCACCCACTGACATCCCACTTGTTGACAACAGGAGGAAGAAGTTTTAAAAGCTTCTGACTTTCGTTTACTTGTCAAGAATTCCCGCAAGTCAGACCCAGTAGGGCCTAAACGATCCAGCGCAGAGGCTCTTTTGGATCGCGCATAGGACAATGTCCTGCTCCTTTTATCACCGCAGAGGGGATTAGCACAGAGTAGTGCTTCAGTTCTAGCTTCGCGGCTAAGAACCTTGGAAACGCCCTTGGGCGCTGAAGCTGCATAAGCAACGCTATCAGCACTTAGGGACAATCCCTTAGCTCCGCCACAAGGCATGAGCTTAGCGCTTGACGAACCGGAGGGCGGAGCACGCTGTGGTGCTTTATCCGCTGTGCTGCTGCGAAGGCGATTGGCCTTAGATAGTGCTTCGGTTCTAACCTTGCGGCTAAAAGCTTTGGAAACGCCCTTGGGCGCTGAAGCTGCATAAGCAACGCTATCAGCACTTAGGGACAATCCCTTAACTCGGCTGCGAAGAGCGAACGAAGCACGCTGTTGTGCTTTGACTTGGGCTTCGCGGCTATGGACGCCGCGCGTACGCTGTGGTACAGTAGCTTCGCTCGTGAGAACGAGGCTGGCGCGAGGCGCTACTGATCTTGAATTGGGCGAAGGTACCGTCGCCCTTGTATTTTCGCGGCTAGCAGCATTATTGGAGCAGGCAGGCATCTTGCCTTTTTCTTCGCGCGAGAGACGCACTTCTGGCGTAGCTACGCCTGAGGCTTTGCCCAGAGCCTTCTGTTTTGGCCTCCACATCTGCTTTAACAAGGGAGACTTAGGTTCGTCGCATGGAAAACAAGGTGGTGACTCTGCTGGGGACTGAATTCTCCACTGCTGAGAATCAAGTGTCGCAATGCTTTAACATGGAAAACAAGGTAGCTACGCCTGAGGCATTGCGACACTTGATTCTCAGCAGTGGAGAATTCAGTCCCCAGCGGAGTCGCCACCTTGTTTTCCATGGATTTGCAAAGGGAAAACTTACAAAAAAGAGAAGTTGAGGAGCTAAATTACAAGTAATACAGAAGATTACAAGTAGATCTCCTCAGAGATTCTGGAGAAGTGTGCCGATAGGAGTCTGGTCAGCGCGCGACCACTTTGTCCCTTTGACGATGCGAGCGATGAGATTCCCTTCTCGCCTGGTTCGGGGAATCGGAGAACAGAAGGTTGGTAGAACCCTCTTGTTACTTCTCAAAACCGCCTTCGCTTAGGAATTCTTTCTCGCCTAGTTCCAGAGATTCCTTGAGAGAAAGGAAGGTATTAGGGTATCAGCACCCTGATTAGAGAAGCAGCTCTCTAAAAGTCTCTGAATTCAAGAGAATAGATCTCTATTTGTACGCGCGATGCGTCCTCTCAAGAAGTCGTGAAGAAGTCCTTGCGTGTGTGGAGCTCTTCGTGCGCAGGGGTTTCGTGTTGTCTCTCCTTGTGCCCCTGGTGGGCTATTTATAGGGAGAGCAAGGGTATAATTGTCCCTTGAAAATATAGAAACAGATTGAATCAAATCTATTTAAATCTTGAAAGTAGCCTTGCTGCGAGGCTAGGATCAGCTTCTGCGAAGCTAGAAGTAGCAGGTCGGTTGATCCTCTTGATCTGTTTTGATTTTTTCCATATAGTTGGAAGATCTCCCCTGATCCTCTTACTCGTTTTAGGAGAGTCAAGAGATTATGGCAATCAACTGCCAAATTTGATCTCAGATTTGATCCTGATTGGATTTGATCTTGATCCGATTAGATTTGATCTCATCTGGAGATTTAATTGGTCAAAGGTTGACCATAGCAGACCCGTAGCAGCGCTGCCCGCATCGAGCTCGCAGCGGAGTTAGAAGGACCATATGGCGAAGTCAGAAGACAGCTCTTCAGCGGAGCTAGATATCGTCTGTGGCGAAGCTACCGAACATCCTTCTGCGCGGTTGCGTGTGGCTTCAAGCGAAGCTAACTCTCTGCGAAGTTAACTTGAGCAGTTCAGGCGAAGCTATAAGTTAGCTCCCTGGCGGAGCTTTGAATGGCTTCAACGCGAAGTTGGACAATCTTAGCCTCTCAGGAGAGGCTATCCTTTTGGGCTCATGTGATGCTAAGTGCTAGCATCTTAGACCTGCTGAGGTCTGTTTAGAGAAAATCTGGGCTTACTGTCTGCTTCACTGGATCAGTAGAGTCCAAGTTGCTTCCTTGTCCCTCGGAGATGGGTGAAAACTGGTCGTCAGCTTATCTGTTGCTTGTCTTTTGTAAATGTCAACAAGCACAGAACTGGTCATCAGCTTGTCTATCGCTTGTCTTTTGTTAATGTCAACAAGTTTAGACATTGTTCGGACCAATCAGCCTATCTTTCACTTATCTTTTGTAAATGTCAACAAGTTTAGACATTGTTCAGGCCAGTTAGAATCTTGTCTTTTTTAGAGTGTCAACACTTTTATAGAGTTAATGTCAACATTTTTATCTTGTGCATTCTTGTCAAGCTTTGTTGTTGTAACACCCCGCTCACGGAATACGTACTTAGTTGCGTATTCAGATTTTCGATCATATTTTTCGATTTACTTCCTGAATTTGACCGATTTTAATTTTAAATATCATTTTCCAATATTATATATTTTCTATGATTTTCTGGAGTTTTCCTGATTTAAATGAAAATCTTCAAAACCGGTGTCGACCAGTGTCGCCGATCGATTCCCGGATTTTTAATTTGCAAACAGCTTGGAATTTCTAGATGGTCCTTTAGACATTATTTCTTAGAATCACATTTCTTACCTAAATACTTTTTATGAGTATTTTATAAATTTATGAAAATTCCACCGGAGTCGGTAGATAATTGATTCCGGGATTTTTAGTTTTAAAACTATAAAGTATTTCTTAAAACGGATTTCACTATGAGTCTTAAAATATTATTATTGATTTTTGGTATAATTTGCGAGTCGTTCCGAGATACTTGAATTCGGGACGATTTCGGTATTTTCCGAAATGTTTTCCGTATCCTCGACTTAAACCCGGGAATCTGTGTTTCCAATATTTTCATTTTTCTAGTCAAAGAGAATATCTTCTCTTTATCGATTCTTTTCCTTTTTCCTTTTTCCTTATTTCTCTTCCTTCCTCCACAATCCACAAGAATTCCATTTTCCAAAATTCCAACAATTCCAAAATTCCATTTTCTTCCACACACTTCCACCAACTTCCTCATTAATGCCCCTCTTTCTCTCTCTCTTCCATGGCCGGCCAAGTGGCCAAAAGAGGGACACCTCATCCCCCCTTATTTGCAAAAACCCCCTCTCTTCTACTTTATTTACACCTCCTTTACAAAATCTAAAACCTATATAAACTTTTCCTTTCATTTCTATTTCCTTTTTACTTCCTTCCACTAAGAGAAGCCTTCACCCTCACCAAATCCTCCTCCATCTCAACTCAACCACCAACTCCAAAACACCAAGGCTATCATCTTCACCACAACCTCAACCCCTGGCTTTTGGATTTGGGCTGTATCCTTCTTCATCTTGGTGATATTGTCGACTTCGATCTCTTCGAACGCGTAAAGCTTCAAGTAACCGATCTATGTGAGTATTTCTACTCACCAAGACTTGGCTAATTCCTAGCATATTGGTGTTTACATATCTTGTATATTTGTATCTTCAAAATCATGTTATTTGATCATCAAACACAACCATCAAAATCTGTTCTGTATTCTGTTTCCAGACGATTAGTCGACTTGACCTAGGAATTAGTCGACTTGAAACCCTTATTTGAAACGTAATCTTTTCTGGAACACAGTTTTAGTCGACTTACCTTAATTATTAGTCGACTATAAATCACTGTTAGTCGACTACCCATTCTATCCTAGTCGACTAGAAACCTCGATTAGTCGACTACTCCCTTGACCCTAGTCGACTAACTTTTTCCTGAAATCAAAACCCAACTTTCTGTAACTCAGTATTAGTCGACTTAACGTATCTGTTAGTCGACTTGAGATCACTGTTAGTCGACTACCCTTTCCACCCTAGTCGACTAACTTTTCCTGAATCAGAAACCCAACTCTCTGGAACCCAGTTTTAGTCGACTATACCAGACTATTAGTCGACTAACCCCTTTATTAGTCGACTACCTATTCCACCTAGTCGACTAACTTTGGCTGTCTGTTATAGTAGATTTCTTTCTTGAATCTGGATCTTATCCTTGGTGCATGTGCAATATATTATTCTTACTTGTGCTTCATGACTGATACTTCATGACTCATTACTTGATGTATATCTCCTCTTGTCACTTCATATTTCCATGTCTATGTATTACCATGCAACTGCTTGTTTCATTCTTATACTTGTACCATGCCTGTGCTATTCTTACTTCTTTATCGCATACCATGCTTGGCCGACCCTTCGTGGTCGTTGATCTTGGGTTACTTCTATGTTACCACCTGCCATGTCATTACTTCCGACCTGTCAGTTTCATGCTTCCATTTAACACATGTATGTTACTTGGCAATTGATTGTTATCATCTACCACCAGACTATTATCAATCTCTTATCATGATTGGTTGCTTGTTAAATATCACCATCCTGTCATGCTATCACTTGACACCCAGCATGATATACTTGACCTTATAATTATCATGTTTACGGGAATCCTGTCTTGTTATTCTGAATGGAACTAAGTGCCACACGGAACAAAGTGCCACACCACACGGTGGGGGCCACCTCTTGAATCTGTGAGGGCCACCTCTAGAATCCATCCCCTCAGAACAAAGTGCCACATGGAACAAAGTGCCACATCACACGGTGGGGGCCACCTCTTGAATCTGTGGGGGCCACCTCTTGAATCTATAGGGCCTTTTCCTGTCTTGTCCAGTTATTCCCGTAATCTGATAAACCAAAAAAATTACAACTTGCACGGGGAATGGGAGGAAGTGATGGATGCCGGAATGATACCTTGCTTATAGTGATGGAATAAAATATTGGCGGTACGTGTTAGTGGGACTCAGGGCCCACAGGAGATTCGTGTTAGGGGGACTTAGGGCCCTCAAACTGGTCCCAGGTGTATGGGAACTACTATAAGAAGTGATATCAGTTCTCCATCTACTTCCGGTAACAACCCTCGCCTTGCTTATATATGGATGTATGTGTGTTAGGATGTACACCTGGACACATACCTAGATATATGGGTCAAACGAGTAATAATAATAACGATGCCTGTTGTGACACATGCTACTCCTGTTATGATTCCTGTTACACCTGCTATGCATGTTATGATTCCCGTTATGTACTCCTGTCATGCATGTTATGATTCTCGTTATGTATTCCTGTCATGCCTGTTATGTGTTCCTGTTATGACTACTTTGTAACTCAGGTTGTATGTGCTTGGATTACGATGATATGAGATAAAGGTATATAGATGAGGGTTTCCTTGTTTGGATTATTCCTTCGATGTACTAGTCTCATAGAGCCGTGACCTAAGCTTATACAATCAGTTTTGCTTGTAACCGGCTTTATATCGGATTTCCTGTTTTATGATTATTATGCTATACCTGTTCGTACCTGCTCTAACCTACCTGCCTCCTGAGTACTTCTTACTTGATATCATTTGTTATATGCACACTTGTGCTCATCCTGCTTCGCCACTTGGTATTGGTACTACTCGCCTGGGGAGTGTCACTGACTCCCCTGGACCTCACGTCCAGGTCATGGAGCTAGGAGCGTGTGAATTCTCCCTGTTGCTGATCAGAGTAGTAGCGCAGCAGTAGCGTGGATCTCCAGCAGACCTTGCAGAGCTCCATCCTTCCAGACCCCTGTGTGCCTCTCGAGTTTCCTTTTAGTAAAACTCGTGAGTGCCTTTTTTCTGTTCATACTTGTACATTTCCATGTATTCCCGCATTTGCGCATATCAGTGATGTAATATTTATGTAATGTTGGATCACTTCTGGTGATAACTTTGTAATTGTACTCATGTGTTGGAATGTATAATGCTCCATTGGCTTCCGTACTCTGATTCTTGCCTTTACTGATGCTTAGCGTATATACGTGGGGGCACTTTCTGACCTACGTATATACGTCGCAGTGACGTCCCCGTATCCGTGGGATCGGGGCGTCACAGGATGGTATCAGAGCTTAGGCTCTTACTTCCTCAGTACGTCCAGATGGCAAATTAATGGTAAAGAAATTTGCAACTGGAATGCTTGAGTCTTGATTATACATTCCAACGACAAGTGCAGAGTTATCTATTCTATCTTGATCATCCTTCCTTTGATTCCTAATTTCTTCCATCTTTTCCCTGTTTTGGTTTTATGAAGCCTTGATTCCACCCTTGACCTCTTTGTGTTCATTTTACCCCTTACCGAAATTGCGAGGACGCAATTTTTTGTAAGGTGGATGGATTGTAACACCCCGCTCCCGGAATACGTACTTAGTTGCGTATTCAGATTTTCGATCATATTTTTCGATTACTTCCTGAATTTGACTGATTTTAATTTTAAATATCATTTTCCAATATTATATATTTTCTATGATTTTCTGGAGTTTTCCTGATTTAAATGAAAATCTTCAAAACCGGTGTCGACCAGTGTCGCCGATCGATTCCCGGATTTTTAATTTGCAAACAGTTTGGAATTTCTAGATGGTCCTTTAGACATTATTTCTTAGAATCACATTTCTTACCTAAATACTTTTTATGAGTATTTTATAAATTTATGAAAATTCCACCGGAGTCGGTAGATAATTGATTCCGAGATTTTTAGTTTTAAAACTATAAATTATTTCTTAAAACGGATTTCACTATGAGTCTTAAAATATTATTATTGATTTTTGGTATAATTTGCGAGTCGTTCCGAGATACTTGAATTCGGGACGATTTCGGTATTTTCCGAAATGTTTTCCGTATCCTCGACTTAAACCCGGGAATCTGTGTTTCTAATATTTTCATTTTTCTAGTCAAAGAGAATATCTTCTCTTTATCGATTCTTTTCCTTTTTCCTTTTTCCTTATTTCTCTTCCTTCCTCCACAATCCACAAGAATTCCATTTTCCAAAATTCCAACAATTCCAAAATTCCATTTTTTTCCACACACTTCCACCAACTTCCTCATTAATGCCCCTCTTTCTCTCTCTCTTCCATGGCCGGCCAAGTGGCCAAAAGAGGGACACCTCATCCCCCCTTATTTGCAAAAAACCCCTCTCTTCTACTTTATTTACACCTCCTTTACAAAATCTAAAACCTATATAAACTTTTCCTTTCATTTCTATTTCCTTTTTACTTCCTTCCACTAAGAGAAGCCTTCACCCTCACCAAATCCTCCTCCATCTCAACTCAACCACCAACTCCAAAACACCAAGGCTATCATCTTCACCACAACCTCAACCCCTGGCTTTTGGATTTGGGCCGTATCCTTCTTCGTCTTGGTGATATTGTCGACTTCGATCTCTTCGAACGCGTAAAGCTTCAAGTAACCGATCTATGTGAGTATTTCTACTCACCAAGACTTGGCTAATTCCTAGCATATTGATGTTTACATATCTTGTATATTTGTATCTTCAAAATCATGTTATTTGATCATCAAACACAACCATCAAAATCTGTTCTGTATTCTGTTTCCAGACGATTAGTCGACTTGACCTAGGAATTAGTCGACTTGAAACCCTTATTTGAAACGTAACCTTTTCTGGAACACAGTTTTAGTCGACTTACCTTAATTATTAGTCGACTATAAATCACTGTTAGTCGACTACCCATTCTATCCTAGTCGACTAGAAACCTCGATTAGTCGACTACTCCCTTGACCCTAGTCGACTAACTTTTTCCTGAAATCAAAACCCAACTTTCTGTAACTCAGTATTAGTCGACTTAACGTATCTGTTAGTCGACTTGAGATCACTGTTAGTCAACTACCCTTTCCACCCTAGTCGACTAACTTTTCCTGAATCAGAAACCCAACTCTCTGGAACCCAGTTTTAGTCGACTATACCAGACTATTAGTCGACTAACCCCTTTATTAGTCGACTACCTATTCCACCTAGTCGACTAACTTTGGCTGTCTGTTATAGTAGATTTCTTTCTTGAATCTGGATCTTATCCTTGGTGCATGTGCAATATATTATTCTTACTTGTGCTTCATGACTGATACTTCATGACTCATTACTTGATGTATATCTCCTCTTGTCACTTCATATTTCCATGTCTATGTATTACCATGCAACTGCTTGTTTCATTCTTATACTTGTACCATGCCTGTGCTATTCTTACTTCTTTATCGCATACCATGCTTGGCCGACCCTTCGTGGTCGTTGATCTTGGGTTACTTCTATGTTACCACCTGCCATGTCATTACTTCCGACCTGTCAGTTTCATGCTTCCATTTAACACATGTATGTTACTTGGCAATTGATTGTTATCATCTACCACCAGACTATTATCAATCTCTTATCATGATTGGTTGCTTGTTAAATATCACCATCCTGTCATGCTATCACTTGACACCCAGCATGATATACTTGACCTTATAATTATCATGTTTACGGGAATCCTGTCTTGTTATTCTGAATGGAACTAAGTGCCACACGGAACAAAGTGCCACACCACACGGTGGGGGCCACCTCTTGAATCTGTGGGGGCCACCTCTAGAATCCATCCCCTCAGAACAAAGTGCCACATGGAACAAAGTGCCACATCACACGGTGGGGGCCACCTCTTGAATCTGTAGGGCCTTTTCCTGTCTTGTCCAGTTATTCCCGTAATCTGAAAACCAAAATAATGACAACTTGCACGGGGAATGGGAGGAAGTGATGGATGCCGGAATGATACCTTGCTTATAGTGATGGAATAAAATATTGGCGGTACGTGTTAGTGGGACTCAGGGCCCACAGGAGATTCGTGTTAGGGGGACTTAGGGCCCTCAAACTGGTCCCAGGTGTATGGGAACTACTATAAGAAGTGATATCAGTTCTCCATCTACTTCCGGTAACAACCCTCGCCTTGCTTATATATGGATGTATGTGTGTTAGGATGTACACCTGGACACATACCTAGATATATGGGTCAAACGAGTAATAATAATAACGATGCCTGTTGTGACACATGCTACTCCTGTTATGATTCCTGTTACACCTGCTATGCATGTTATGATTCCCGTTATGTACTCCTGTCATGCATGTTATGATTCCCGTTATGTATTCCTGTCATGCCTGTTATGTGTTCCTGTTATGACTACTTTGTAACTCGGGTTGTATGTGCTTGGATTACGATGATATGAGATAAAGGTATATAGATGAGGGTTTCCTTGTTTGGATTATTCCTTCGATGTACTAGTCTCATAGAGCCGTGACCTAAGCTTATACAATCAGTTTTGCTTGTAACCGGCTTTATATCGGATTTCCTGTTTTATGATTATTATGCTATACCTGTTCGTACCTGCTCTAACCTACCTGCCTCCTGAGTACTTCTTACTTGATATCATTTGTTATATGCACACTTGTGCTCATCCTGCTTCGCCACTTGGTATTGGTACTACTTGCCTGGGGAGTGTCACTGACTCCCCTGGACCTCACGTCCAGGTCATGGAGCTAGGAGCGTGTGAATTCTCCCTGTTGCTGATCAGAGTAGCGCAGCAGTAGCGTGGATCTCCAGCAGACCTTGCAGAGCTCCATCCTTCCAGACCCCTGTGTGCCTCTCGAGTTTCCTTTTAGTAAAACTCGTGAGTGCCTTTTTTTCTGTTCATACTTGTACATTTCCATGTATCCCGCATTTGCGCATATCAGTGATGTAATTTTTATGTAATGTTGGATCACTTCTGGTGATAACTTTGTAATTGTACTCATGTGTTGGAATGTATAATGCTCCATTGGCTTCCGTACTCTGATTCTTGCCTTTACTGATGCTTAGCGTATATACGTGGGGGCACTTTCTGACCTACGTATATACGTCGCAGTGACGTCCCCGTATCCGTGGGATCGGGGCGTTACAGTTGTGGTCGCCATGAGAGTCTTTCTTGTCATTACATCTTCAAGCACAAATTTCTCAATAAGCTCTCTTGTGTATTTAGCTAGGTGTATGAAAATTCCACACTCCTTTACTTGATTTGGAGTCCAAGGAAGCTCTCCCATCATAGACATTTCGAACTCTTTCTTCACGCATAATTCAAAATTCTTATAAAGCATTTCATTAGTAGACCCAAAAAAAATGATTTCATCAACATATATTTGCACAATAAGGATATCATTATTTGCATGCTTTGTAAACAATGTGGTCAACTTTACCCTTTACAAAACTATTTGAAACAAGAAAAGTAGAAAGTCTTTCATACCAAGCTTTAAAGCTTGTTTTTAACCATATAAAATCTTTTCAAGTTTAAAAACAAAATCTGGATGTGTATGATCAACAAATCCGGGGGGTTATTCAACATACACCTCCTCTTCGATAAAACCATTTAAAAATACACTTTTAACATCCATTTGAAAAAGTTTTAGATATTTGAATGAAGCAAAAGCAAGTGTCATCCGTATGGCTTCAAGCGTGCTACGGGTGTAAAAGTTTTCTCAAAATCGATACCTTCGATTTGGGTGTAACCTTGAGCCACTAGTCTAACTTTATTTCTAATAACATTTCCTGAGTCATTGATTAGTCTCTAAATATGCACATTTCATACCACATTTTCACATTTATTCAATATTAAATTCTGTTAATAGCACCTCTCTTGTATGTTTCTAGGTCCATGGCATGAAATGAAGAAGAAGCCTAAAATCCTATTTATTTGGTGATTTAAAGCCTTCACATATAGCCATTGACTTTGGAAGGTGATTCTGTCAAAACCAGATGCCCATATCTAGAAACCAGGGGTATATCTGACAGGGGAGCAAACCAACAAGACCTGACAGGCAGCGCCGCGCGCGCAGCCACATTATGGTTGCGAAAACACGGTCATAGCCACATTTTCACAGCTCCTTTATGGAGCCACACGTTAAGATTTGACACACGACCCGTGACACCCCCTGGGTTCCCCCTGGCCTATAAATACCCTGAGATTTTTAGACCGAGAGGAGGAGAGTTTGTAGGGTTAGTTCTTCTCCATGTATGTAGTTTTTAGGATAGTTTTCTCTCTTTAGTTTAGGTTAGTTATTCTTCTTCCTCTTTTGTATTTTTCATTTCTTGTAGATCTTGTAATAGGAAAGAGAGTGGTATATAAGATAAAAGTTAGAGTGCTTGTAATGGAGGGTGACACTCTATGAAAGGTTCTCTCTTTATCTCTACTTGTTTTCTTTTCTCTAACTCTTTTTACATGCTTAGCCAATTTTCTCTCATGGCAACTAATCACTAACTTACTAACTCCTTATTTGATAATCCACATGAATCTAATAGCCTCTACTTTCTTGCTCTTGCAAGAGCCATTGATGGATCATGATGATGGATTTTAATACTGTAACATCTAACTCTCTAACAAGCTAACATTACTTTATTCCATGCTTGCTCTAGTTAGTTTTGATGGTTTAAGCGTAACTTGCACTTGTTTTTATTGAGTTTGGATGTGAAAGTGATCTTATGGGTCATGCTTTGAAACGCTCTTGAACCAAAGACTAGTGATGGCCAAGGATACATGTTAGGTAACTATCACTAAGAGATTAGCATGATTAGTAGAGCTATTAGTAGTTGGTAGCCATGGGTTTTCTTTTCTTTTTACTTTGTTTTAGAAATAAATACAAAAATTACAAATACCTTATCTTCAATGTTTATATCTTTGTTTTTCACCGTACTTTTCTCTTTTCATTCTTTCTTTCTTTTCTTTTCATTTTTGAAACATAGAAGAACTGTTAACACACACGTGAATATACTGGTAAAGCTTCTATCGCTTCCCGTCCCTGTGGATTCGACTCGTTTAGCTTTTATGCTATAACGGAAGTATCGAGGAAGTCAAAGCACACACATTTTAATTAGTGATTTCAAAACGGCACTTTTTTTGCACGATTTTTCCCCGATCACTCATCCAACTTATTCCTAAAAATTCATCTAGTACTAATGATTGGTCTATCATGGGGCAAGGAACAAGTTGCCAAACTTATTTGTGCTCAAATTGATTGAGCTCTTCTTGCATTGCAAGCAATCGATATGAGTTGCCCTCGGCTTCTAGGATGTTCTTGGTCTCAACATGAGAATTAAATGCAAAATGGCCATAAATATCATGAAGTTTGGAGCGAGTAGTTACCCCCTTGGATACATCACCTATAATGAGGTACTTGGGATGATTTGTAGTATATCTCCAATCCTTTGGAAGTGGCTGTGATGACTCCACTTCAACTTCTTGAACTTCACCATGTTCCTCAACTTTTGACTTGTCTTCTTTCATTGGTGAGTCCTTTAATGATATTTTTTCTATGCCTTCACCTAAAGAATCAATTTCTACAATATTCTTCACAAAAAATATTAGATTCCTTAAACTTGACATGCATAGACTCTTCAATAGTCAAAGTAGACTTATTGAGAACTCTATTGGCCTTGCTAGTATTTGAATACCACAACAAATATAGCTTCATAAGATTGACATCAAATTTACCTAAATTATCTTTAGTGTTCAAAACAAAAATATTTACAACCAAAAACTCTAAAATATGAAACAGTTGATTTTCTCAAATAGTAAATCTCAAATGGAGTTTTGGAAGTGTTTTTGCAAAATAAACTCTATTCGATATGTAACATGAAGTGTTTACGACCTCGGCCCATAGATATTGAGGGAGTCCGTAATCACTAATCATTGTCCTAGCCATCTCTTGAAGAAAGCGATTCTTCCTTTCAACTATTCCATTTTGTTGTGGAGTTCTAGGATAAGATAGTTCGTGTTTAATTCCATTTTCTTCACAATAAGTGATAAAGGAATGATTAATAAATTCAGCACCTCTATCACTCATTATGCGCAAAATCGAAAAATCCTTTTCTTTTTTAACATTTTTTCTAAAAACATGGAAACGCGAAAAAGCTTCATCTTTGTGTTCCAAAAAAACCCAAGTAAATCTAGAAAAATCATCAACTAAAATGAAAACAAAACGATTACACTAAAACTTTTAGTTTTGTCGGGTCAAACAAATCCATGTGGATCAACTCTAATGGTCTAGATATCATGATTCCTTGATTGCTTCGAAAGAGGACTTGGTTTATTTTCTAAGTTGGCGCACATCACAGATGCGGTCCTTTTCAAACTTCAAGTAAAGAATATCCTTTGCCGATTCCTTAGAGTTAATTTTAATAGATGGTCAAATGAAATATGGCCTAGTCTCCTATGCAATAATCAAGAATCTTTATAAAAGTATTTAAACAAAGAGCATTGCAATGTAAATTCAACATATCACTCATATAAACATTATTTTCCCGAAAATCGGAAAGAACACAAATATTTATTTTCTTATCTAAAACATCACAAGTAAAATCATCAAAAATAACTTTAAAACCTTTATCATAAAATTGGCTAATGCTCAAGAGATTATGCTTGAAACCTCAACCAAAATAAACATTTTCTATTAAAGGAGATGAGTCAATTTGGATATTACCTATACCAATAAATTTTCATTTGAATCATCTCCGAAGGTGGTGGTACCACCTTCATGATACCTTAATAGGATTGCAAAGTTAGTGATATCTCAAGTCATGTGCTTTGAGCAACCACTATCAAAGTACCACCGCTCTCTACGTTTTGGAGCCTTGGTGTGTACTTATATCAAGTAAATAATTTGTTGATTTTGGTACTCAAATTTTCTTTGGTCCTATAGTGTTAGCTTTTCAAACCCAAACATGACCATTTGAAGCATATATTCAATCAAAACAAAACTTAGCTTTGTGACCCTTCTGGCCTCAATAGGTGCAACTATAAACTCTACCATACATAAATGCATAATGTGTATGTGGAACATGAGCATGCTTATTGTGTGTGGCATGTTTAGCATGATGTGTGTGAGCATGTTGTGCTTGATGAGAGTGGGCATGTGTAGTATGATGAGTGTGAGCATGTGTAGTATGAACATGAACATGTTTTCTTGGAGTGTCTTTTTGGAAACATGGCCTCTAATCTAGCATTATCAAACTCACATTTTTTCAAAACATCACCCAAAGCGTTAATTTTAGTTTTAAAAATAGAATCTCATTTTCATCAATTAAAAGAAAATTTTGTTTTACAAGAAACTTTGTTTGTATAACATCCTTTTGTGTAGACATAAGTGTGAAAGATAAAACATCTTTTTCTTTTAAAAGAGTGACAACTTGATTTTGAAGAATTTCATTTTCTTTTTTCATTTTTAAATATTTCTTCTTTAGAAAATAATAATTATTAGAAAGTTCATCAAATACCTCACCCAATTCATCCATTATTAATTCACAATCATCAAGCGAAGGTTCGAATGTTACCTTGGGTTCGGATTCACTCTCTGAATCTCATGTAGCTTTCAAGGCCTTCTTTTTCTAAGGCTTCTTGGAGAATGTAGGCTTGCTTTTGTTCTTCTGGCACTCGATAATGATATGTCCGGGTTTTCGGTAATTGAAACAAATGATCTTCTTGTCCTCCTTCCGTTGTCATCACCTTCTATCGTTGAACTTAGCCTTGTTGTACACCCTCTTTATATTTTTCACTATGAGGGAAGGTCGTAACGCCCCGATCCGGCGGGTACGGAGACGTTACTGCGACGTATATACGCAGGTCAGAATTACCCTCACGTATATACGCTAAGCATCAGTACAGGCAAGAATCAGAGTACGGAAGCACGTGGTGCATTATATATTCCAACACATGAGTACAATTACAAAGTTATCACAGGAAGTGACCTAATATTACAATAATATTACATCACCAATGTGTGCAAATGAGAGAATACAAAGGGGTGTATAAGCATGAACAGTACAAAAAGAGGCTCAGAGTCATAACAGGAAAACTCTAGAGCCGAGAAGGGGGCCTGGAAGGATGGGGCTCTGGACGGTCTACTGGGGATCCACGCTTCCGCTGCGCCACTCTGATCAGCAACTGGAAGAATTCACACGCTCCAAACTCTAAAACCTAGACATGAGGATCCAGGGGAGTCAGACAGAACTCCCCGGCGAGTGGTGATGCGAATGCCAAGTGGCGAGCATAGATAAGCACATGTGTATCGATAAATCCGAATCATAAAATGCATTAAAAACCGTATCGTGGGCACAAGCATGCAGGAGCAAGTAGATATACAGCAATTGATATCAAGCAGGAAATACTCAAAGTATGATAGATAAGAGCAAGAGACTGGTGGAATAGAACACATGTGAAAAGGCAGGATATGAGCAGGTATAGTATGATAATCATAAAACCCGATACAGGCAAACATGGTAAAGCATACTACGGATCCATAACTGGCATCTTTATTATTATTATTACTCGTCTTACCCCGATGTCTAAATATGTGAACTAGCATCCCAGCGCACATATATCCACATCTGAGTAAAGCAAGGTTGTAATTGAAAACCAACGCGGGTATCAACGAACAATGTTTACAGTGGGTCCCGTACATACCCGGGACCACGGCCCAGGATTGTTCCATTGCTGGAGGACGGAACCTGCCGCAAGGCGATCAGGAGGGTCTTATAGAATGCCCTTTATCAAGATAGTACCACGAAGGAGGGAGCCAGCACTCCCCTCGGTCGCCTAGAGGCCCACAGGTCAGACCGGAAGTTTTAGTTGCACAACATACCTAGTATCACTGTAAATACGAACATATATTGATAGCCGCAAAATTTCCCTGACCCGATGTAAGTTGTTCCCTTTATGATTTATTATGTAATTACCAATTTACAGGAATAGCAGGTACAAGACATGATCAGGAATTCAGAAGTACATGAGTACTATAGATTCAGGTCATTGTATATATAATACAGGATAACAAGTACAAGAATTCCGTAAATGTGATAATCACAGGTCAAGTATTAATATGACGGGAGGCAGGTGATAAGTCATGCCATGACAAGAAGCAAGTGTTAAGTAGTAGCATGTCGGGTGTCAGGTGATATCATATCAGTTGTCAAGTAATACAGACATGTGTCAGGTATTAGCATGTAGATGATAGGTATCAATTAATAGCATGTCAAGTGTTAACATATCAAGCATGTACTTGGAAAGTGATAGAGTAATAGCTGAGCACAATCAAGTAGAGCTGAGCAAGCTGGAGCGAAGCTAATGTACAACACTAAATGCTATCACGCTCGGCGTGGTTACCGCTCGCAGCGTAGCTAGGCACACGTGTCGCAGCAAGCGTATGAACGTCATACTACCGCTCACGGGGAAGCTATGCTCACGGGATAACTACACTCGAACGGAGTAAGCGGTAAAGTGTTGACGCTAGGTCCGCCTACCAGGCGTAGCATAGAGAAAGTCTAAAGGACTTTAAACCTCAAAGGTTGTACCCAGAAGTTAGGCCCGAAGGCAAGGGTACCTGCAGAAAGTGTTAGTTCTAAACAGCACAAATCATGAATAATACAAGTCGACCTGATGAAACAGGAAGGTCAAGAGGAAAGCGAGAACACTCGCCTAAATCTTTAGAAAACACAGTGAAATCCCTGATCTTCGGAATTCAGGTAACCAACGCGTAAACGCGTTAAAGAGAGTGATAGATAGAGAGGAGGAAATCAAAAGAGAGAAAGAGAATGAAAGAGGGGAGAGAGAAAGACAGAGCTAGAGAGAGAAGTTCACAGAGAGAGGACTTAGAGTGAGAGAGAGAGGGTACAGGGAGCTGCAGTATTGAGGGTGAGACGCGGGGTCGCAGACGCGGGGGTCGCGTTGCGTAGATGCCACAAACACGGGGTTCTAGACCCGCGTTTAAGTGATAACATGAGAAGAACGCGGACGCGGACGCGAGTTCCGCGTCACGTTAACACGAGAAGAACGCAGACGCGAGCATGAGCTCCGCGTCACGTTGATATAAGAACGCGAGGATCGCGTTAAATATATAATTGGACGCAGGGGGGTAAACTCCACGTCAAGCGATCACACAACAAGAGAAAGAGAAAGACAGGGAGATGTGAGAGACGCAGGAAAGGAAGAGACAGAGACGCAGTGATGGGAGAGAGAGAGAGAGACGCAGGTTTGAGGGGAAAATTAGAGAAGAAAAGAAAAGAAAAAGGAAGGAAAGGAAAGAAGGAAGGAAAGAAAGAAAAGCAAAGGAAAGAAAGAAAGAAGAGAAGGGGGAGGTAGGCCGACCATGGCTTGGCCGGCAGTCGTTAGCGGGGCCGAAGTTGGCCGGAGTTAGCTGGAGAAGGTGGCCAAAGCTCCAAGCCCAAGCAATCTAGAGGGTGCAAGTGTAGTTCAAAAGGGAAAATGGAGTTTTGGAAATGAGTCTTCAGAGAACGAAGCTATAGCTCGTTGGAAAGAGTATTCCGAGGGGAGGAACATGGCGTGGTTGTTGGTGGCCAAAGTGGTGAAGGTGGTGGTAGAGATGGTGGAGAAGATGATGGAGAAGATGGGTTTCTTGGTGGAAAAAGAGGAAGAAGAAGGTGGAGAAGTTGTTGTTGTTGTTGTTGGAATGGAGGAGGAAATGGAGGAGAGAATGGTGGAGGAGTAGTAGAGAAGTGGGTGGTGATGGCCGGCCAAGAAGGGAGGCACAGTGGCTGTTTTGGGTGCTGTTGGTTTTTGTTGGCTGCTGGAAATGAAGGAGAAAAGAAAGTGAAAATGAAAGACAGAGAAGGAAAAAGGGGGTGTATATATAAGGGAGAGTTGATTATTACAATATTACCATTACAACCGCCAAATGAGACTTGCGTCTCATTAAAATGATAGCTGCGTCTGGGCAAAAGAGAATTAGATGCGGAGATGAGATCCACGTCTAGTAGAAAACGCAAGAGTCGCGTTTGACGGAAAAGACAAAAAGTCCTGGTGACAAGATTCAGAATTGATTTTACAGGACATAAGCATTAAATGTAGAATGGGAGAATCTCTGCATCAAAAATCGAATCCAGGGTGAGACTCGCGTCTGAGGAGGGAGAGAGAAAATGAGAAAAAGGGAAAAATAAAATATCAGGATAAGATTCCAGTATCTGGGAAAACACCGAAAACTCCGGAAAAGTCCGAAAAATAAATTAACTCGAAAGCTTTCCAAAAATTTTTAAAATAATAAATATTATTTTAAGATGTTAAATCAGTTTTCAGAGATTCAATCTCGTTTTTAAAATAAAATCCTGAAGTCAACCGTCCACCGGGTCGGCCGGATTTTGATAAATTCTGAAAAATCTTAAAAATGCATGAAAGGAGAAAATATAATTTTAAGAAGTAATATGAAAGCGGAATGCAAAAATTTGATTCCAATTGTAAACTAAAATTTTTGGAATCAACCAGCAATACTGGCTGACCCCAATCCGGTGGAATTTTGATAAATTTAGAAAATTCTCAGAAAAAGTATTTAGATAGAAAATGTGATTTTAAGAAATATTATGAAAGCCATTTCTAGACATTTAACTCCGTTTGTAATTTAAAAAATCCGAGAATCGGTCAGCAGCACTAGTCGACACCGATTTTGAAGATTTTCAATTTAATTCATAAAAATTCCAGAAAATCATAGAAAATCTAAAATATTAGAAAACGATGTTCAAAACTGATCTGATGTCTGCTGTATATAAATCCTCTGATGGTGCCATAATAATACTGATCTGATGTCTGCTGATAAAAGAACACTGCCAGAACCTCAAAAGACTAACTCATCCTGAATAATATAAAGTGAGCTGACTTGGTGAGATAATCAATAATACTTCTTTCAGACTGCGAGGCAAACTGATGAAATCCATAGAAATCTGTAGTGCTGAAATCCATAATATAATATAAAACCCTGCATGGCATGATGTTGTCCTTGATAAAGAGTCTGCAGTAGAATTCCTGATGTGCTGCATACATACTAACTCCCCGAGAATAGACCAGAATATCCTAGGTAAAGAAAAACCCTGATAATACTGAGAATAAGTCAAGAAGACAAATAATTTAAAATTTTCTGCATACTGGGCATTGCTAACTCTAATAGACGTAGCCAAGAATATAGAATAATCATGAAGAACTCTGAATACTGACTTCTGAATGATAACTCGACTGCAGTAAAACAGGTAGGAAATATCTGGGCCCTGCAAGATTGGTCGAATGGATCATTGATAAGGATCATGGCGATATCTCTGATACAGCGATAAAACCCTGTTCAGCGGATCCATGAAAACACGCTGGGCGGAAAAAATCCGAGGAACGGGCTAGAGTGCTAAGCACTGAAGGACTAGCCACAGATAAAGCTAAGCCTAGGTAAGGCCATCGCGTAACACAACTCAGGCGTTAAGCATTAGGGTGCAGCGGAGCTAACACTCTGTGAGGCTCGCACTTGGCGAAGCTCACGCGACGAAGGCAGCGCGTAGCGCAACACTAAATGCTAAGCACTAGGGTGCAGTGAAGTCCACACCCGGTTAGGTCCACCGGGTGACTAGAACACGACCCTCGCTTGGCGAGACTAGCAGAGCCTATGGTCCACCAAATCAATAAATATTGTCAGAAGTTAGTGGCTCTGAGAACACGATCAAGAACTCATAATAAGCAAAACGAAGCCCGAATGCAGTCTTCTGATAATAACCTGACTACAGGTCAGTTCTGAGAATACCAGAGTTCCATGAACATGGTCGAAGAAATCATGATCGCTATTGGAGTAATAAAAATGAAAAATACCATAACTCTATCTGATAGAAGTCATGAATCTGGAATACTGTTTTATACTGGCACTCCTCATGTAATAATATAGTCTATCTGATTATATAAGTGATGACTACTCCACTTGTTGTACTGGTTGTTGGCCCAGAGGCCCTTCACTCTAGTTTTGATGTGATTAACTCATGTAGTTATAGTTTACTAATAATCTTGTGATATTTAGTTTCAGATATTTGATCAAGATATTAGTAGGTGATTAGCTTCAACAAAGGTATTTTGGAGCTTTCACATGGTGATTCAAGAGCTCGAGCGTCATGTTCACATTTAGCACTCGGATGGAGTCAAGCTCGGTGGATCACGTTTGGATCGAGTCGACTTAGAGACGGCGTTCTATAAGAAGACATCGGTTTGTTTAGTTAAGATTTTGTTTAGATCTTGTGTAAAGATAGATAGTGTGATATGCTCAAGTTCACAATACACACACAAGTTTCATGTTTTGGTTTAGTTTTCGGTTTAACCGATCTTGGTTTTCATGAATAGATAGAATTAAAACAAGTTTACATGGTTTAATGTATATTAGATTTGATCTATATACATCTATGCTTCATCTACTTAGAAAAACTTATTTTGATAATGTACTTCATGAGTTTGGAGTTTTGTATTTAAACAAAACTTATTTTGGATTTATTGTCAAAAACATAGATATACTATATTTCATATATATTGGATTCTATCCTTACACAACATGCTTCAACGTTGTTTAAATATCATGTTTTTGTATTTACATGTGTTTTGGAAAAATCGAATTTCCATTTCTAAAATCTAAGTTTTGGAAAATACGGATTTTGGTTTAAAGCAAATTTTCTATCTCACAAAAATGGTTCAAATTGTTTGAAATATGTGTTGAATTTTATCACACATAATTGTATTCAAAGATCTAATAAGAACTGATTTTTTTGGAATTTATGTGATTTTATGGGATTTAATAGAAGATGAAAAGACAAGTTTTTAAATCCTATAATTGTTGACCAGGCTGTCTGCCGCCCGGTCGACCTAGCAGAAGTCTGTCGACCGGTGCGGTCAACCGATGTGCACAAGCGTGCACGCCAGCTTGAGCTGGTAGGCCGGTCGACCAGGTCGGTCGACCGTCCAGAGAGCTCTGCTCTCTGGAAATGGCCCCGGTCGACCGGGCCGGTTGACCGGGCCAGTTGACCGGCAGAGAGCTCTGCTCTCTGTATCCAGTCTCGGTCGACCGGGCCGGTCGACCGGAGGCACAACGGTCAGAAATATGACCGTTGGGCCGGTCGACCGGGCGGTCGACCGGAAGGGCAAATCTGCCCTTTCCAGCTGCCAACGAGCAAATTTCCAATGAGGCTATAAATACCCTCGATTTGAGTTGGTTTTCAACAAGGTTTCTAAGAGCAAAAATTCTCATTCTTTCTAGTATTTATATACAAGTTTTCAAAAGAGTTTTTAAGCTACAAGATTTTATCTTTATTGTTTTAAAGGTTGGAAAAATCAAGAAAAAGGAGAAGTCTTTGGGATTGTTTTTTATCTTCATTTTATATCTATTCTAGAAGTTTTTCCCAAGAGTTTTCTTTGTGATTTTGATTTTCAAACTCTTTGTTTTCTCACACTTGAGCTTATCCATCTATCCTATCTATTAGGATCTAGTTTTGTGAGAAAAATTTGGTTTGTGGTTGAGAGAGACCACCAAGTTGTAAACCTTCCATTTATTGTGATATCCCTCTAGTGAGAGGTGATAGTATTGGTATCCCTCTTGTATAGAGGTGATCGTGGAGGTTGTGTTGGAATCCCTCAAGTGTGAGGTGATTGTGTTTGTGTGGCTTTGTGTCTAATCCATCTTGTGAGAGGTTGATCATTGTTTGGCTAAGTGCCTATCCCTCTAAGTGTAGAGGTGATTTTTTTTTGTGCCTTGCCTCTAAGTGTAGATGTTATATTTATTGAGAGAGGAGTTGTGTACTCCCGGTTTGTATTTACCCAAATCCTCAGTGGAGGTTCCCTGTGTCGCGTCCTGTGTGGACGAGTTAGTGGAAATCCTTCTGTGTGAAGGCGGAGACGTAGAGCTGTGTGCTCGAACCTCGAAACATATCTCGGTGTTTGCGTTTGATCCACTTTCTCTAACTCTCTCTCTTATATTGTGCATTAATTCATATTGTTCGTATCATATACATGCTTGGTTTGTTTGTTTGCCATACTTGTGTTAACCAAGAGAGCTTCATATAGCACCTCAACTCTTATTCAGAGGAATCAAGAGGAGTTAGTCCAGAGCCCTTCACTGGGAATTCGGCTACACTCTTTGGTTACACTAAGTGTGTTGTAATTTAGTTTTTAAATTCTGCATCATTTATCATAGATTAGCCTTACACCTATTCACCCCCCTCTAGGTGTACTTTCAATTGGTATCAGAGCCTACGCTCCTGATATTAGGTTTAACCACCTAGGAGTGAGATCTTGGTTGCTAATCTATCATTTGCATTTGCACACATATTGTTTGCACTCATGGATAACCCTCCCATGTTTGATATCTCTAAAATTGATACATGGAAGGTTAGGATGAGTTGGTATTTAAAAGTCATAGGTTATAAAGTTTACCTTACCATTACCAAGGAATCCTACCTTAGTAATAGCATGCATATAGAGGCCAATGCACTAGCCCTAGAGGCACTTAGAAAATTACTTAGTAAAGAATATTTAAACTTGGTTTCTCATTGTGATTCCGTCTTTACAGTGTGGAACATCTTGACCTCTCCAAAGCTTTAATTGCCAATCCAAATGGAGAAGGAATCTAGTGGAGAAGAATCCGACCAACGTTGCTTCATGGTTCAAGGGAATGGACTCCCTTGAGGTACATTCGGATACTCAACTAGATAGTTCTAGTTCTTCTTGTGATGATTATGTTGCTCCTAATGCATTGAATGAAGAGCTATCTATTATTTGTGAGAACCTCTTTGAAAAATATGAAGTTTTGAAAAAGAAAACTTTTAAATTAACTAAAGAAAATAAAGAGTTATTTTCTAAACTTGATATTGTTTTGTAAGAAAGAGATGAGATTTATAATGAAAGGGATTCATTGAAATCTAAACTTGATCTTACCCTAAATGAAAACAAGATTTTAAAAAGTAAAAATGATTATGAAAATTTTTTAAAGAAAAATGAGGATTTAACTTTAAACTTGATTTTGTTGTAAAAGAAAATGAATCTTTGAAAAATAAAATTTCTTCTATTTCAAAAGAGCTAGGATTGTTTTCAAAGAAAAATACTACTTTGCAAAATGATATTGATTCACATGTTTGCCATGCTAGTATAGCTTCACCTTCTAGCATACCTATTGCATGCTTCACTTCTTCTTCCATTATTGAAAATGATATAAATATTTTAAAGAAGAGTGTTGATTGTTTGGGCTCCACTTTGAGCCAATGTGCCATGAACCACACACGTTTGGAATCTATGTTTCGAAAGAAACAAGTTCCATCTATGCATGCACACCATACACGGCATACACATGCTCCTCACGTTCATGCACATAACACTATGTATGCTCATGTGTACACTTGTACACATTGTGGATGTAAGGGCCACCTTACTAAGTTTTGTTATGATAGACTACATGATGTAAATTTAGCAAATAAATTTATTTGGGTTAGGAAAGGAGCTAACTCCCATGGACCAAAAGAGTATGGGTACCAAAGACCACTCCTATTTTATTTGATGTAGGTGTGGGCTCTCACATGACGTGAGAGTGATGGTGCCTTGAAGTGGATGCGTTCCGAGCTTAATGGTGACTATTTTGAATGCATCACTTTCAAGGGGAGTTTGGTGGGAGGACCACCATGGTTTGGAGACATAGAGATGTGCCTCTTGGTTTTGGTAACGATCTCCTACTCCTCATTTATGTTTACATGCTTCCATTGTTGATTTTAGCATGTTTTGATGTTTCATGATTATTATGATAAATGCCATGATAATTAGATTGGTGACATACATGTATAGTATTTGAGTTACACCCATGTTCATATGGATTATTATTTTTGTGTTCTCACTTTAGTTTAGCTATCATGTATAGCATGACTCTAAACATATACATTCATATAATGATCATATTTATGTTTTGTTTTGAGCTTCATGTTTTGGTTACATGTCTAAGATGTAGTTTTTATTAAAACTTGTGTCAATACTTGTACAACAAGTGAGCCACAAATTGATTATTATATGTTTGTGCTTGATTGCTCATTTGTACCCATTAGATGTACTAGTATATCCTAGTTTTGATGATTCATGCATTTTGACTTGTATCCTCTACTTTTGTGCATGTTTTCATGTTTGTGTTTAAACTTCATGTATATGTCTATTTTATCTAAACTAATAGTTATACATATACATCCTTGAGCCACTTGCCTTCATGCATATATTTTTGTGGACTCGTTCATGTTTGGATATGTATGTATACTCTAGTTTGTACAAAACATACATATGTCTTGAAGTTGTATTATTGAAAATTAATTTTAATGATTTTCGTGTTTTCGTTTATAAAAGAATTTCACATTGAGCTTATTGCCTATTTCCATGACTTTGTATTTCACATTATACTTGTATATTCTTGTTTACTCATGATTTGTTTTCATGAGACTATATGTGCTTATAGACCTTTGAGTGTTTGATGATCATGTAATTTTTATGTTTCATGGATATTCTCTTGTTTTATTCCTTACTTGAAGGATTTCGTACTAGTTTGCAATTTTATCATATAACTAGTTGCGTATTTTCATTTGGTAGAGTTTTCAATTATGCTAAACTTATTTTCAAATTTATTTTTGAAAACCCCTACCATCAAAGGGCGGTTGGTTGGGCGACCATGCCATGTATGCATTATTGAAAATCTATTTAAACATGTGCATGAAATGGGTGGTAGGGAGTATGAGTTATACACTTGATTCACATTGTGTTTTCAATTGG
Source organism: Agave tequilana (assembly GCA_038442645.1). Classification (NCBI taxonomy): domain Eukaryota; kingdom Viridiplantae; phylum Streptophyta; class Magnoliopsida; order Asparagales; family Asparagaceae; genus Agave; species Agave tequilana. Next base: position 37,970 of record JAVJIF010010539.1, on the reverse strand, counting down.
TATCACAATTGATATCTATTTTGTATATTCATATTTATTTCTATATATGTATGCTTTAACTTCAAACGATATCAACTTAGATTGGTATTTATATTTTCATACATATATGTGTTTTGATTGTGCTTACTATATCTCTATATCTTTGAGCACAAATTTTGCCATGCTAAGCTTAATTTAGTCCTTAATGACAATTATTTTTAAATTGGTATCTTATACAAGCTTGTGCATCGTTTTCATTAGTATTTCATAAAGGGGAGAAATTTCATGTTTTATCTTTCAATCGGTTTTGTTTACCTTTGGTATCTTACTCCACTCTTTATGATGAAAAATGATATCTTAGTTTTTCATTTTGTTTCCTATGCTCCTAATGAAAATATTTTCAATTGGTATATGTTTCATTTTCAATATTGGTATCAAGAATCTTAAATTGATATTATTCTCTATTTGGTATCTTTATTGCAAAATGTTTTAGTTTTTAACCAAAAGATTGGTTTATGTTTTCAATTGGTATCAAAAGTGTAAAATATTTTAAATTGGTACTGATTTTTACAATTGGTATCAAGATTACCTATATATTTATATCTTTCAATTGATATCAAAATTTTGTTATTTTGTTTATTTTCTATTGGTATCATAAATTGGTATCATGATGTTTTGATGTATACCTCCGTACTAACTTGATATATCTTTCAATTGGTATCATTTTGATATTTATTCCTTATATGCAAGGGAAGCTTAACATCTTCTCTATATATAGATTCATGTTAAGTGTATGTCATATTGAAGTTATTGACCTTTCTTTGGTATGTAGTACACGTGTGTATTAGGAGCTTCACATCTCCTTTTATACATTACATATTATGCTTTATGTGGTTAGGGTTTAGTCATCTCTTTTCATATAAATGCATGTATGTAGGGGGAGTTAACTTCACGTCTCTCCTCTTCATGAATGTATATAGCATATACACCTTTATTGTTTTGATTTATGCAAAAAGGAAGAAAATTATTATTTATGCCCTTTATTGTTTGCACCCCTTTGTTGATGAATTAACAAAAAGGGGAGAGATATTTTGGAGTTTTTTATGCATGTTTGTTTATATGTTGTTTTTATATGCATATGTGTTTAAATTTGTTATCCTTTACCATTGGTATCAAAAGCATCTTTTGTTGGTATTGGTATCAAAAGCATCTTTTATTGTTTTGTTGGTATCAAGAGTTTTTTTATTAGTATCAAGAGCAACATTGTTTTTAAGAACATGTTTATTTTAAAATAGAGTCTTTATTGGTATCAAGAGCAACATTATTTTAAGAACATGTTTATTTTAAAATTGATATCAAAAGCATATTTGTTTCATTTCCTTATTTTATGCATGTTTATACATATCTATGTTGAACATTCATTGCATATCTTTATTGTTTATTGCTATGCATGAGTTAAGGGGAAGCTTCTTTGAAGCTTAACTTTAATCCATGCATATATAACTCCATGAGTTTGTCATCATCAAAAAGGGGGAGATTGTTGGCCCAGAGGCCCTTCACTCTAGTTTTGATAATGATTGACTCATGTAGTTATAGTTTACTAATAATCTTATAATATTTAGTTTCAGATATTTGATCAAGATATTAGTAGGTGATTAGTTTCAACAAAGGTGTTTTGGAGCTTTCACATGGTGATTCAAAAGCTCGGGCGTCATGTTCACATCTAGCACTCGGATGGAGTCAAGCTCGGTGGATCACGTTTGGATCGAGTCGACTTGGAGACGGCAATCTACAAGAAGACATCGATTTGTTTAGATCTTGTGTAAAGGTAGATAGTGTGATATGCTCAAGTTCACAATACACACACAAGTTTCATGTTTTGGTTTTGGTTTTCAATTTAACCGATCTTGGTTCTTATGAATAGATAGAATCAAAACAAGTTTACATGGTTTAATGTTATTAGATTTGATCTATATACATCTATGCTTCATCTACTTAGAAAAACTTATTTTAATAATCTACTTCATGAGTTTGGAGTTTTGTATTTAAACAAAACTTATTTTGGATTTAACGTCAAAAACATAGATATACTATATTTCATGTATATTGGATTCTATCCATACACAACATGCTTCAAAGTTGTTTAAATATCATGTTTTTGTATTTACATGTCTTTTGGAAAAATCGGATTTCCATTTCAAAAATCTAAGTTTGAAAAATACGGATTTTGGTTTAAAGCAAATTTTCTATCTTACAAAAATGATTCAAATTGTTTGAAATATGTGTTGAATTTTTGTCACACATATTTGTATTTCAAATATCTAATAAGAACTGATTTTTGTGGAATTTATGTGATTTTATGGGATTTAATAGAAGATAAAAAGACAAGTTTTTAAATCCTATAATTGTTGACCAGGCTGTCTGCCGGTCGACTGGGCCGGTCGACCGTAGCAGAAGTCGGTCGACCGGTGCGGTCGACCGACGTGCACAAGCGTGCATGCCAGCTTGAGCTGGTGGGCCGTTCGACTGGGTCGGTCGACCGTCCAGAGAGCTCTGCTCACTGGAAATGGCCCCGGTCGACCGGCAGAGAGCTCTGCTCTCTGTATCCAGTCTCGATCGACAGGGCCGGTCGACCGGAGGCACAATGGTCAGAAATACGTTGGGCCGGTCGACCGGGCGGTCGACCGGAAGGGCAAATCTGCCCTTTCCAGCTGCCAACGGGCAGATTTCCAATGGGGCTACAAATACCCCCATTTGAGTTGATTTTTAACAAGTTTTCTAAGAGCAAAAATTCTCATTCTTTCTATGTTTATATACAAGTTTTCAAAAGAGTTTTTAAGCCAAAAGATTTTACCTTTATTTGTTTTAAAGGGTTGGAAAAATCAAGAAAAGGAGAAGTCTTTGGGATTGTTTTTGATCTTCATTTTTATATCTATTCTAGAAGTTTTTCCCAAGAGTTTTTCTTTGTGCTTTTGATTTTCAAACTCTTTGTTTTCTCACACTTGAGCTTATCCATCTATCCTACCTATTAGGATCTAGTTTTGTGAGAAAGATTTGGTTTGTGGTTGAGAGAGACCGCCAAGTTGTAAACCTTCCATTTATTGTGATATCCCTCTAGTGAGAGGTGATAGTATTGGTATCCCTCTTGTGTAGAGGTGATCGTGGAGGTTGTGTTGGAATCCCTCAAGTGTGAGGTGATTGTGTTTGTATGGCTTTGTGCCTAATCCTTCTTGTGAGAGGTTGATCATTGTTTGGCTAAGTGTCTATCCCTTTAAGTGTAGAGGTGATTTGTTTTGTGCCTTGCCTCTAAGTGTAGAGGTTGTATTTGTTGAGAGAGGAGTTGTGTACTCTCGGTTTGTATTTACCCAAATTCTCAGTAGAGATTCCCTGTGTGGGAAGTCCTGTGTGGACGAGTTAGTGGAAATCCTTCTGTGTGAAGGCGGGGACGTAGAGCTGTGTGCTCGAACCTCGAAACATATCTCGGTGTTTGCGTTTGATCCACTTTCTCTAACTCTCTCTCTTACATTGTGCATTGGTTCATATTGTTCATATCATATACATGCTTGGTTTGTTTGTGTGCCATACTTGTGTTAACTAAGAGAGCTTCATATGGCACCTCAACTCTTATTCAGAGGTATCAAGAGGAGTTAGTCCAGAGCCCTTCACTGGGAATTCAGCTACACTCTTTGGTTACACTAAATGTGTTGCAATTTAGTTTTTAAATTCCGCATCATTTATCATAGATTAACCTTACACCTATTCACCCCCCTCTAGGTGTACTTTCACTGGTCCCCCATGATGTATCCATAAATACAAGAATAGAATGTGAGGCCGAAGATCCATCCAATATAAGACAATGAGATGTACCAGAGTCGAGGAATGCCAGAACATAATGAGAGGGAACCACATCTGCCCTACTGTTATCTTACTAGTCTACGCATATCTTGAGTTGGCATAAGGATTACGAGAATCAGAATAGTTAAAAAAATAGAAGAGATAGGAATCATGAAATAGGGAGGTAGACACGGACGGTCTAAGATTAGTGATGATAGCGCAATGAGAAGGATATGATATGGAGAACTTACCAACTCCCGGACATGATAAAATGGAGATAATGGTTACTATTGGTACCCTCCGGATTCCTGTTCCAGATATTGAGCGTCCCTTCCTGTTCTCACTCCATCTGTATCTTGACTTCCTCTTCAGTCAGATTATATGTTTGTCTCCCTCTACCATGTGCCCTAGCTCTTGGTCTCTTTTGTGTCTGACTCTATGCTTGATGCTGGGGATGAAGCAAGGTTATTCTGCCAGTAGGTCCTGGATTCCCTCCGAATGGTGATACTGGATGAGTTGATCTGATCTGTGTTATGTTCTCTGTCTCCTTGAACAGACAGTCACTTTTCAACTAATCTCTGGACCCGTATATGACATAATTCATAACCTTTCTGGCGATTGCATTATAGGTTCCCAGCTTCAGACAGTACCCACATGTCATACGCTGAGGGCAAGGTTGGAGGGATGGCTTAGCTAGTGGGCATCCAGGGGCCTGTCTGAGTCTTCAACTTTCATCAACTGAGAGGGTCTCTTTGCCAACTTCATTTGCATCTCATCCTGACCTTTCTTCTCTGGGTTCGTTCTACTTCCCGAGCGATGGCAAAAAACTTGAGAATACATCTTGGGCTGCTTGAGAATAAGAAACATCTTGATCCTCATCTTAAGGTCTCACTAAAATATTACTTGCTCGGTTCTCCTTGTCAGCCACTATGCACGACACCAACTGACTATGCCTTAGGAAGCTTGCAGTGTACTTATCTATGATTCAATCTTCTTACTGCATTTTGATAAATCATTCTTTCATCTCTTTCTGAGCTATTATAGAGAAGAATCTTCTCATAGAAATCCTTCGAAACTGGTCCTGAGTGATGGGCTTTTCCAGTCTCGCTACTTCCGCCAACCACCACGTCTTAGCCACATCTTCAACTAAATCTTAGTCACTTTCACTTGGTTTTCGTCAGGGATCCGAGTTGCCTTCAGAAGATCTGCCATGTTTACCAGCCACTGCTATGCATCAAGGGCTTGTCCATACCTGACAAGATTGCCGGCTGTAATTTCCTGAAATCTGACATGTTGCCTGGCTTCTGTCCCCGGAGTGCAACCAATAATCTTTGGGCGGGATCTTCGTTTGTTCTTATTAATTTTTCATCATATTTTGCAAAAATTGTCTCAAATCAACACTTCCTCCATTAGGGCCACCCTAAGAAGAACCAGACCCATTATGATTTCTCTGTCTTTTCATGTCCGAGTTGGTCCAAGAATAACAAGAAACTGAAGTATGAAAGGATGGGAAAACTTCAGCATTCAAGGGTAAGATTATCCAGAGAGAATGGATAACTTTGTACTTATAGTTGGATTGTATAATCACGACTCATGCATTCCAGTTGTAAATTTCTTTACCATTAATTTACCGACTGGTTGTACTAAGGATGTGAAAGCCAGGCTCTAATACCACCCTATAACGCCCCGATCCGGTGGGTACAGAGACGTTACTGCGACGTATATACGCAGGTCGGAATTACCCTCACGTATATACACTAAGCATCAGTACAGGTAAGAATCAGAGTACGAGCACGTGGTGCATTATACATTCTAACACATGAGTACAATTACAAAGTTATCACAGGAAGTGACCCAATATTACAATAATATTACATCACCAATATGGCGCAAATGCGAGAATACAAAGGGGTGTACAAGTATGAACAGTACAAAAAGAGGCTCAGAGTCATAACAGGAAAAATCTAGAGCCGAGCAGGGAGCCTGGAAGGATGGGGCTCTGGACGGTCTATTGGGGATTCACGCTTCCGCTGCGCCACTCTGATCAGCAACAGGGAGAATCCACACGCTCCAAGCTCCAAAACCTGGACATGAGGATCCAGGGGAGTCAGACAGAACTCCCCGGCGAGTGGTGATGCGAATGCCAAGTGGCGAGCATAGATAAGCACATGTGTATCAATAAATTCGAATCATAAACATGCATTGAAAATCGTGTCGTGGGCACAAGTATGCAGGAGCAAGTAGATATATAGCAATTGATATCAAGCAGGAAATACACAAAGTATGATAAGATAAGAGCAGGAGACTGGTGGAATAGAACACATGTGGAAAGGCAGGATATGAGCAGGTATAGTATGATAATCATAAAATTGAAAATCTGAAGTAAAACCCGATACAGGCAAACATGGCAAAGCATACTACGGATCCATAGCTGGCATCTTTTATTATTATTATTACTCGTCTTACCCCGGTGTCTAGATATGTGAACTAGCGTCCCAGCGCACATATATCCACATCTGAGTAAAGTAAGATTGTTATTGGAAACCAACAGGGGTATCAACGAACAATGTTTATAATGGGTCCCGTACATACCCGGGACCACGGCCTAGGATTGTTCTGTTGCTGGAGGACGGAACCTACCGCAAGGCGATCAGGAGGGTCTTATAGAATGCCCTTTATCAAGATAGTACCAGGAAGGAGGGAGCCAGCACTCCTCTCGGTCGCCTGGAGGCCCACAGGTCAGATCGGAAGTTTTAATTGCATAACATACCTAGTACCACTATAAACATGAACATATATTGATAGCCGCAAGTTTCCCCCGACCCGATGTAAGTTGTTCCTTTTTATGATTTATTATCTAATTACCAATTTACGGGAATAGCAGGTGCAAGACATGATCAAGAATTCAGAAGTACATGAGTACTATAGATTCAGGTCATTGTATATATAATACAGGATAATAAGTACAAGAATCCCGTAAATGTGATAATCACAGGTCAAGTATTAATATGACGGGAGGCAAGTGATAAGTCATGCCATAACAAGAAGCAAGTGTTAAGTAGTAGCATGTCGGGTGTCAGGTGATATCATATCAGTTGTCAAGTGATACAGACAGGTGTCAGGAATTAGCATGTAGATGATAGGTATCAATTAATAGCATGTCAAGTGTTAACATATCAAGCATGTACTTGGCAAGTGATAAAGTAATAGCTGAGCACAATCAAGCAGAGCTGAGCAAGCTGGAACAAAACTAATGTACAACACTAAATGCTATCACGCTCGGCGTGGTTACCGCTCGCAACGTAGCTAGACACACGTGTCGCAGCAAGTGTATGAACGCCATACTACCACTCACGGGGAAGCGATGCTCACAGGATAACTACACTCGAATGGAGTAAGAGTAAAGTGTTGACGCTAGGTCCGTCTGCCAGGCGTAGCATATAGAAAGTCCAAAGGACTTTAAACCTCAAAGGTTGTACCTAGAAGTTAGGCTCGAGGGCAAGGGTACCTGCAGAAAGTGTTAGTTCCAAACAACACAAATCATGAATAATACAAGTCGACCTGATGAAACGGGAAGGTAAAGAGGAAAGCGAGAACACTCGCCTAAATCTTTAGAAAACACAGTGAAATCCCCGATCTTCGAAATTCAGGTAACCAACGCGTAAACGCGTTAAAGAGAGTGATAGATAGAGAGGAGAAAATCAAGAGAGAGAAAGAGAATGAGAGAGGGGAGAGAGAAAGAGAGAGCTAGAGAGAGAAGTCCACAGAGAGAGAGAGTGTAGAGGGGGGGAGAGAGGGTACAGGGAGCTGCAGTGTTGAGGGTGAGACGCAGGGTCGCAGACGCGGGGGTCGCGTTGCGTAGATGCCACAAACGCGGGGTTCTAGACCCGCGTTTAATTTATAAGATGAGAAGAACGCGGACGCGGATGCGAGTTCCGCATCACGTTAACACGAGAAGAACGCAGACGCGAGCATGAGCTCCGTGTCACGTTGATATAAGAACGCGAGGATCGCATTAAATAATTAATTGGACGCAGGGGGTAAACTCCACGTCAAGTGATCACACAATAAGAGAAAGAGAAAGACAGGGAGATGTGAGAGACGCAGGAAAGGAAGAGACAGAGACGCAGTGATGGGAGAGGGAGAGACGCAGGTTTGAGGGAAAAATTAGAGAAGAAAAGAAAAGAAAAAGGAAGGAAAGGAAAGAAGGAAAAAAGAAAAGCAAAGGAAAGAAAGAAAGAAGAGAAGGGGAGGTAGGCCGACCATGGCTTGGCCAGCGGTCGCTGGCGGCGGCCGGAGTTGGCCAGAGAAGGTGGCCAAAGCTCCAAGCCTAAGCAATCTAGAGGGTGCAAGTGTAGTTCAAAAGGGAAAAATGGAGTTTTGAAAACGAGGCTTCGGAGAACGAAGCTATAGCTCGTTGGAAAGAGTATTCCGAGGGGAGGAAGATGGCGTGATTGTTGGTGACCAAAGTGGTAAAGGTGGTGGTGGAGATGGTGGAGAAGATGGGTTTCTTGGTGGAAAAAGAGGAAGAAGAAGGTGGAGAAGTTGTTGTTGTTGTTGGAATAGAGGAGGAAATGGAGAGAATGGTGGAGGAGTTAGTGGAGAAGTGGGTGGTGATGGCCGACCAAGAAGGGAGGCAAGGTGGCTGTTTTGGGTGCTGTTGGTTTTCGTTGGCTGCTGGAAAAGAAGGAGAGAAGACAGTGAAAATGAAAGAGAGAAGGAAAAAGGGGTGTATATATAAGGAGAGTTGATTATTACAATATTGCCATTATAACCACCAAATGAGACTTGCATCTCATTAAAATGATGGCTGCGTCTGGGCAAAAGAGAACTAGACGCGGAGATGAGATCCGCGTCCAGTAGAAAACGCGAGAGTCGCGTTTGACAGAAAAGACAAAAAGTCCTGGTGACAAGATCCAGAATTGATTTTGCAGGACATAAGCATTAAATGCAGAATGAGAGAATCTCTGCATCAAAAATCGAATCCAGGTTTGGTGAGACTAGCGTCTGAGGAGGGCGAGAGAAAATGAGAAAAAGGGAAAATAAAATATCAGGATAAGATTCCGGTATCTGGGAAAACACCGAAAACTCCAGAAAAGTCCGAAAAATAAAGTAACTCGAAAAACTTTCCAAAAAATATTTAAAATAATAAATATTATTTTAAGATATTTGGCAAAATCAGTTTTCAGAGATTCAATCCCATTTTTAAAATAAAAATCCTGAAGTCAACCGTCGATACCGGTCTACACCGGGTCGGCCGGATTTTGGTAAATTCTGAAAAATTTTAGAAAATGCATGAAAGGAGAAAATATAATTTTAAGAAGTAATTTGAAAGCGGAATTCAGAAATTTGATTTCAATTGTAAACTAAAATTCCTGGAATCAACCAGCAATACTGGCCCACCCCAATCCAGTGGAATTTTGATAAATTTAGAAAATTCTCAGAAAAAGTATTTAAATAGAAAATGTGATTTTAAGAAATATTGTGAAAGCTCTTTTTAGAAATTCAACTCCATTTGTAATTTAAAAAATCTGAGAATCGGTCAGCAGTACTGGTCGACACCGGTTTTGAAGATTCTCAATTTAATTCAGAAAAATTCTTGAAAATCATAAAAAATCTAAAATATTAGAAAACGATGTTCAAAACTGAAATCGGTCAAATCTGAATACCAGAAAGACCAAAACGAGTCATACTCTTAGATCGGGTCCTCGGTTCAGACTAGGGCTGACTCCGAGTCACGAATCCAGATCCACGTTAAAACGATCATATAAATAATTCATAATACAAAACAAATATAGGAAGTAAATCAAAAAATACGATCAAAAAAACTGAATACGCAACTAAGTACGTATTCTGGGAGCGGGTGTTACAAAGGTCTTCGTCATTTTCTTCTTCATCATCTTCGTCGGATATGGTGGGAGTAGACTTGAAGGATAGCATCTTCTTCTTTTATGGTGCCATCTCTTCTATTGCCTTTCTCTCCATCTCATGGGTCTTAAAGTTGCCAATAAGACCGATGAGCTCCATCTCTTCTTCGTCATTTAGCTCCTTCAATGTTGTACTCTTGACCTTCCATGAAGGTTGTAGTGTACGAATGACCTTCCTTACCTTTTGATCATTATCAATGGCATCACCTAGAGAAGCAAGACCATTGGTGATTTTAGTGAATCTTGTGACCATGTCATCAATGGAGTCATTTTCATGCATGGTGAAATTTTCATATTAGGAATACAAAAGATCAATCTTAGCTCTCTTGAGTTGTGAAGTTCCCTCGTGCGTGACCATTAGGTGTAACCAAATCTCGTAGGCGGATTTGCAATGGATGACCCTAACTATGTTGTCATCGTTCAAGGCTTGAAGCAATGCATAGTATGCTTTCGCATTGGCATCAAATTCCTTGGTGGCAATGTCGGACCAAGTGTTCTCATCACCAATGAGTAGACTAAAGGGTTTAATCACCACCTTATAACCTGACTCCCTAGGGATTGCAAGAACCGGTCTGGTTAACCTTCCATATAGGAAAGTTAAGGCCATCAAACTTAGGGGGTCTTAATTTATTCAGCCATTTTTACTATTGTGGATAAATGAAAATATGAATGAAGTGATTAGCAAATAGGATCTCTCTAAGGTGGTCAAGCCAAAATCTAGAGACCAAGGCTCTGATACCAATTGAAATACACTTAGAGGGGGGTGAATAGGTGTAATGCTAATCAAATGCGAAATAAAAACAAACTATGCTAAATGATGCAAACCAGTCACTCAAAATAAGAATTGAAGTCGAATTTTCCGTGAAGGGCACTAGAACTTCTCCTCTAATATTCCTCTAGATTATGAGTTGAGGTGCTCAATTGCCTTCTTGTTGAGATGAGTATAGAATAACAAAAGTGAATGATGAATGTAATGCAATGATGAAATTGATACAAGTAATGAATAGAGATTGCAAGAGAAGTACAACACAAGTAAAGAGATTGAGATCAAGAGACAAGCAATCACAAACACAAATAATTCATTTCAAGATTCGAGCAACCGCTCTATGTCCCCTCCTTCACCACTATGAAGGACTTCACTATCCACTAAAGGATCTTCCACAAAAGGACCTTACAATAAGGAATTACAAAAGGTCTATACAAGATCAGAGCACACAACTCTACCACTTAATCCTCTACACAAGAGGTAACACAAAGCCAATTGAGGTTATAAAGCTCTTGGTGATCACTCAAGATCACAAACACTCTCTCTTATAACTTCCTATAGAGTAGAATATGAAATAAAGTTCAAGGAGTTATGTGAGAGTAGAAATTCAATAGAAAGAATTTAAGAGCTGAAAACTAAATGAAAATAGCTTTGGAAAGATTTGCACTTGAAAATTAGAAGCTAGAAAACTTTTCTCTTTTAGAGTAAACTTGATTTTCAATGAAAACTTATAAAAAACTTATTGTCTTAAACTCAAACCCAATGACCTATTTATATAGCAACTCATAAAACCTATAGGCAAGGCTTATCAGGTCTTTAGGCATGAGTTTTTACCTATAAAAATAGGAAATACCCGTTGGAAAATAGAAAAGACGAAATAGATTAAAAAACTAGCCGTTATTGAAATTTTGGCAGTGTGTCGGTCGATCGACCCTCCATATTTCAAAAAATAGTCATTGGCTCCGTCGACCGGATTCAACCGAGGCTAAGGGTGAGCTAGTCGGTCGACCAAACGGTCGACCGCAAGGGTTGGAGGTCGACCGGTCGGTCGACCAACAGACATGCCCAACGTGCACACCCCAAGCCACAAGATCGGTTGACCAGTCGGTCGACCGACTTGGCCTGTCATAGGCAATGGTCAGTCGAACGGTCGACGGACCTAGGCTGAAAAACAGTCTTTTTCGAAAATTTTGAAATGAAATTTTTTCTAATAAAATTTGTATTGGTTTTTAAGAGGTATAACCATGTATTGGCAATTGAGATACAAGTTCGAAACTTGATATAAATCTTTGGAAAGTATATGAACTATGTATCAAGACCAAACATGTTAAACACCAATACAAAACAAACTTGTATTTTTGAAAACGTGTATTTTTATGTGTGTGACTCTTTAAGCATTAAATCTATATTCTAGACTTTAACAAACTATTTTTGTTACAAGGTTCTAAGCGACTACAAGTGTCTTCAAGCGGGCTTCTCCAATAGCGACATCGAGTGCTTTGAGCTCCAATCCCATACTTGAGTACCATTGAGCCATCGACACCTCCTTTAGGGGGAAAACTATATTAGATCTTCTTGAACTCTAAAACACACTTAAAACACTTGAACTTAATTAATACTAAATAACCATATGTTCTGTTATCTCAAAACAAGAAACCAATGTTTGTAACCTTTGGGCCAACAACATATATGAGAGTTTTCTTGTTTGGATTATTCCTTCGATGTACTAATCTTACTAATCGATAATTTGGGCTTATATAACTAGTTTTACCATATTTACTTTACTTGTTGCCTCATTGCTTTCTCCTATATGCCTGTACTCACGATAAGGTTTTGAATACATGCTCTTTGACTCAGATTTATTGATACACACGTGCTTGTCCCTGCATGCCACTTGGTTCTTGCATCACCACTCGTTAGAAAGTTATGACTCCCCTGGACTTACATGTTCAGATCTTGGAGCTTGGACCGTGGTGGACTTCCTGGTGATCAGAGTTGCACAGCGGTAGCATTGTGGTTCAACTATTGACTGTCCTGATTCCTTTCCTTACAGGCCCCCTGCTCGTCTCTCAAGTTTTCCTTTTGTAACTCGTGAGCGCCTTTTGTACTGTTCATATTTGTACGTCTCTTTGTATTCTCGCATTTGCACCTATCGGTGATGTAATATTCTTGTAATCACATCCTGTGATAACTTTGTAATTGTACTCCTATGTTAGAATCTATAATGCACCACGTACTTTCATATTCTGACTCTTACCTGTACTGATACTTAGCGTATATATGTGAGATTATTTTCGACCTACGTATATACGTCGTAGTAAAGTCTCTGCACCCACGGGGTCAGGGCATTACAACCTTTCTTTATTTTGGATGCGATTTTGGCTTGCTATCGGGTCAGGTTTAGATCCAATAACTCAAACCTAATTATTTAAGTGATTGAGTTTTTGGGTTAATATGTTCGGATTTGCAGGTTTGACCCAATATGAGAGGGGGAGAGAGAGATAGAGAGACAGAACGATAGGGTGAAGGGTAGGGCATCAGCCTGGGTTGCTTGGCGGGGGCTGCGCTACAGGGTCACGACCGGTGACATTGGATGCGACTGGGAGAAGGAAAAAAGAGGGAAAGAAAGAGAGGGACAATGCGAAAGAAAAAGATAGAAATAGGAAGAGGAGGGAGTGGCGACTTACAGCGGTGGTTGATGGCGGCACGGCGGCGTCTGCTGGCGGTGTGACGATGTCGGCTACGGGCAAAGCAGAGAGGGGGAAACAAAGAGAAGAGGAGGAGGAGAAAGGGATAAGGAAGAAAAAAAAGAGAAGAGGGAGGGAGGGAGTGCAAGGGAGAGAAGAAGAAGAGGTGGTGGTTGCAGTGGCTGGGCGACGCGCGATGACATCCAGGGGCGGACGGTGGTCACGGGTTCTCGGGGGGCGAGGTAGAGAGTGAGAGAGAGTAAGAGTGAGGGAGAGAAAGAAAAAGAAAGAGAGAGGGGAGAAAGTGAGAGAGAGTGACAGTGAGATAGAGAGAGAGAGAGAGAGAGAAAGAGAGTAAGACAAAGAATGAGATGGAGAGTGAGAGAGATACGGGAGAGAAAGGAAGAGAAATGGTTGTGGAGTTGTAGCTGTAGAGTGAAAAAGGTGATAGAAGGGTGTTTGTTGACAGCAGAGGAAAGGCCAGGGAGAAAGACAGAAAAAGGAAAGAAAAGAAAAGAAAAGAAAAATAGACAAAGAAAGGGGGAAATTGGGCTAGGCCCATTGGGCTTGGGTTTTATTAATTATAATTAATTAGTTTTTATTATATTTAATTGTTTTGGAGATGTTATAAATTTTATTTATAAAATCATATAAATCATAATTATTTTTTTTCAAAAATTGGTGTTGATATATATATATATATATATGATTTATTTGTCAATATTATTATTCATTTTAAAAATTTATATTTTTAATATGCACACCTTTATATTTAATTATTTTAAATATATCTTTTGTTTATAAAAATATTCACTCAAGTATAACAAAATAATAATTGACTATATAGAAATATTTATTTATCAAAAATAGTTTTGTTAATATAAATAAATCAAAACAAATTTATTTATTGATATGTTACAATACTTGTTTAAATATAAATAATGATATTGTTAAATATTATTAGTTACAAATAATTATTTTAATTCATTTAAAAAAAATTATCCATATGATAATGAACTATTCAGATAAAAATATGTATTTAAGAAAACTCGATTTGTAAATCAAAATAAGTTAGATTATCGATATTATGTAGGTATTAACAGATTAGGTTATTACATTGCCTTTAACTGATACTCTACAAATTCATTCACATTATACACAGATATTAGTGTTTCTTCTGAACTTACCACTACTCTTCATATACTTATTAGTTCTTCTGAGATATCAACTATATCTACAAATCTTAAATTCGGAGTTCGTAAATAAAGTAACTGTTGATGGAACTAAGAGGGCTCAATACAAGTTGTGTCCAGATATTTCATATGTTTTTCCTAAAAATGCAAGAACTGATTCACTAAGCAGATATATTAGTGAAAACACCTAGAGGGGGGTGAATAGGTGTAAGTGCTAATCTAGTGAACTAAATGCGCTAAATGCGGAAGCTTAAAACAATCTTGCAATCACACTTAATACAACACACAAGTGTAGCCGAATTCCCCGTGAAGGGCTCTGGACTAACTCCTCTTGATTCCCCTAGATATGGGTTGAGGTGCTACATGAAGCTCTTGTGGTTAAGTACAAGTGAGGCACACACAAACAAGCCAAGCATATAATAGATATACAACAATATGAAAGATACAAGGCAACACAAGCAATATGAATGATATGAATGGAGAATGATGCTTTGCACAAATATAAGAGAGAGAGTTGAGAGACAATGGATCAAACGCAAAGACAAGATATGTTTCGAGGTTCGAGCCCCTAGCTCTACATCCCCGCCTTCACCACCGTGAAGAATTTCCAATCCACTAAAGGAGTACCGAACTCCTCTCTCAACCGTACAATGCCACCGAGGCAATACAACCACAAATCCACCTCTACCGAAAAGGGATAAGGCCCGTAGCCAACAATCCAAACTCCACCTCACAATAGAGGGAGTAAACACAATCACCTCTACCGAAGAGGGATCCAAACAATACCACTCCGATCAACCTCTACCAAAGAGGGATACACAAACACAAGGAGGGTTTACAACTTGGAGGCTCAATCAACCTCAAACACTTTCTGTTTCCACAAAACAATGATCCTAATAGAATAGGATAGAAGATAAGCTCAAGTGTGGAAAACTAGGTGTTTGAAAAACAGAAACTCAAAGAAAATTACTTGGGAAAACTCTTGTAAAAGATAGAAAATGAAAGCCAAGACAAATCTCCCAAAATACTCTTTTCTTTGATTTTTCCAAAAACCTAAAACAATATAAAGATAGATCTTTTGGCTCTTAAACACTTTTGAAAACTTGTTTTATAAACCAGAGAATAGGGAAATTTTAGTTCTTAAAAACCTTGGCCAAAATCCCAAAGAAATGGGGTGTATATAGGCCAAAACAGAAACTAGCCGTTAGGCTGATCTGACAGCCTGACAGGCTAGCGGTCGGCCGGCCGGCCGACCGCCAACGGTCAGAAATATGACCGTTGGGGCATACCGGTCGACCGCCCGGCCGACCGCCCAGATACAGAGAGCAGAGCTCTCTGGTCCGGTCGACCGCCCGGTCGGCCGGCCCAGTGTCTGCCAGACGTGCACAAGGCTGTGCACGTCGGTCGACCGTAACGGTCGACCGGCCTTTGGTGCGGTCGACCCGTGCGGTCGACCGACCTGGCCTGTCAGCCACATTCTGGGTCAGAAAAACAGGTTTAAAAATATTTCAGAAATTCTTTTATCTCTTCTAAAATTTCATAAAACTTGTTTTAACATTTTATATTGAAACACAAACTTGTAATAAAAATTTCAAGACTAATATCAAACATATTGAATCATTTTTGTGTCTTGCAAATTTTATCAAAAACTAAAACTTGTATTTTATCAAACTTAGATTTTTCAACACATGAATAGGAAAGTCAAAATAAGTTTGTATAAGAAGTTTAAGCATGCATGTATAACTAGAATACATCTACTATACATATAAACCATGTAAACTTGTTTTGATCAATCTATTCATGAAAATCAAATCCAAACATAAAACGTGTGTTGTGCACTTGAGCATATCAACTATTCTAAGCTTTACAAATGGATCTAAACACACTAAACTATGGAAACCTAAGTCTTCTTGACGATCTTCCATCTTCAAGTCGACTTGGTCCAAACTCCGTGATCCAACGAGCATGGCTAAGTGTGATCTTGATGCTCGGGCTCGGGAATCACCAAGTGAAGGCTTCCAAACTCTTCTTTTTGAAGCAATCACCAACTAATATCTTGTTACATGATCTGAAACTAAAATCACAAGATTATTAGTAAACATAACTACATGAGTTAATCATCATCAAAACTAGAGAGGAAGGCCTCCGGGCCAACAATCTCCCCCTTTTTGATGATGACAAAACTCATGGAGTT
The DNA here is from genome assembly GCA_038442645.1 of Agave tequilana. Lineage (NCBI taxonomy): Eukaryota > Viridiplantae > Streptophyta > Magnoliopsida > Asparagales > Asparagaceae > Agave > Agave tequilana. The sequence goes on along the minus strand of JAVJIF010010539.1, from coordinate 21,390 downwards.
ATATATGCATGGATTAAAGTTAAGCTTCAAAGAAGCTCCCCCTTAACTCGTGCATAAACAAATAAACATAATGGATATGCAATGAGGCTCTTAAACATGAATGCATAGATATGCATAAACAATAAAAAGGCTCTAGATACCAATGAAATGTTCAAAAATAAAACATGCTCTAGATACCAATTTAAATTAAAATAAATTAAACTTAATATATGCAAAACATAAATATGCATATATAACCAAAATCTTTCTCCCCTTTTTGTCAATCATCAACAAAGGGGTAAAAATCAAAACAAAACAAAATCTTCTCCCCTTTTTAATACAAAGAAACAATCATCAATAAAGGGTAAAAGCAAAACCAAATCAATAAAAATTTTTTTCTCCCCCTTTTTGTCTAAAACAAAACAAAAACCAAATAGGGGTGACAATCAATTAAGGTACCAATTGAAAATATGTCAAAGTAGCATCTTGATACCAATTGAAAGTAAACATAGGTCAATCAACAAATGGTATATGCGATATACATTCATGAAGAGAAAGATGTGAAGCTTCCCTACATAGATACATTACATGAAGGAGGGATGACAAGCCCTAATTCACATAACGTACACTATGCAATGCATAAGAGGAGATGTGAAGCTCCCCCTATACACGTGTATCATATAAAGAAGAGATGTCAAGCTCTTCAATACAAGATACACTCATCATGAATCTATATGTAGAAGAGATGTTAAGCTCTCCTTGCATATAGGCAATACAAATCAAAACTTTTTGTATATATTCTTAAACAAAATTTTGAGATACCAAATTTTAAAACATTCAAGTAAACATCTTGATATCAATTGAAATTATATTCTTTTTAAGTATATGATATCAAATGAAATGACTATTTTCTATCATAAAGCAAGGGAGTGGAAATACAAATACCAATTGAAATATGAAAATCGAATTTTCTCCCCCTTTATGAAATACTAACAAAACATATGCATAAGCTTGTAATAAGATACCAATTGAAAATTGAATCAATTGAAACAAAGTTGAAGCTCAAGCTTAGCATAAACACAATATATATGTATGAAAATTTTTAATACCAATCGAAATTGATACTATTGAAATTGAAAAACATACATACATACAAACATATATGAGTATACAAGAAAGGTCAAAATTGATACCAATTGAAAGAATCCAATGATACCAATTGAAACAACAATAATGATCAAGTGTATACATCATATAACTACCACCCAAATCATGTTCAAGTTTAAAATGATTTTCAATATAAAGCATACACGAGCATGATCGCCCATCCATCCGCCCGTGGAAGGTAGGGGTTTTCAAAAATAGATTTGAAAATATAGTATGTTTGAAAAACTCTACCATATGAGGAATATCACAACTAGTTATATGAAAACTAGTACGAAATCCTTCAAGTAAGGAATAAAACAAAATTATTTTTCATGAAAATATGAAATTCACAAAATAGTCAACACTCATAATCAATTAAGCATAAATATGACTCATGAAAACAAACACATGAGTAAACAATAAATGTGAGTGTACAAATAAGATGTGAAAATCACAATCATGAAATATGGACAATAAGCTCAATATTCTTTGAAACAAGAAAATCATCAAAACTTGTTTAATCTTCAAGGTATATGTATGTCTTATACAAACTAAGGTATACATACATATCCTAAACACAACGAGTCCACAAAGATATATGCATGAAGGCACGTGGCTCAAAAGGATGTATATGTATAACAATAATTTGGATAAAATGGACATATACATGAAGTTAAACATAAACACATGGAAACATGAATCAAATCCAAAAATGAGAATACAAGTTTAAAATGTATGAATCATCAAAACTAGACTATACTAGCACATCTAATCGGTTCAAATAAGCATTCAAGCTCAAACATATATAGATTTATTTATGGCCCACTATATGTACAAATATATACCTAGTCTTAATGAAAACTAACATTTAAACATGTAATCAAAGCATGAAGCATAAAACAAGACAAAATCATCATGATAAACAAAAACATGATTATTATGTAAATCCACATGTTATTAAACCTATGATAGACATGATAGCTAAACAAAGGTGAGAACACTAAATATGGGTCCATATAAGCATGGGTGTCTCAAAGGGCTATACATGCATGTCAAGGATCTAATAAGCATGACATTATCATAATAATCTACAATCAATAAAACATGCTATAAACAATGAATATGAAAGCATGTAAACAATAATAAGGAGTTAGGAATCGTTACCAAAACCTAGAAGGCAACTCTCCTTGTCTCCAAAAACATGGTGGTCCTCTCCACCAAACTTTCCCTTGAAAGTGATGCATCCAAATGATCTCCTTTAAGTACGGAACGCATCCCTCCAAGGTACCGCTACTCTCACGTCATGTGAGAGCCCACACCTACATCATAAGAAATAGGGGTGGTCTTTGGTACCCATATCTTATGGGTCCATGGGGGTTAATACCTTCTCTAACCCAAACAAAATTATTTGCTAAATTACAATCATGTATACGATCAAAACAAAATTTAGCAAGGTGGCCCTTACGTCCACAATGTGTACAAGTGTACACATGAGCATACATGTGATGAGTGTGTCCGTGAGGAGCATGTGTATGCCGTGGAGGGTGTGCATGAAAAGATGGAACTTGTTTCTTTCGAAACAAAGATTCCAAACGTGTATGGCCCACTACACATTGGCTCAAAGTGGAGCCCAAACAATCTACACTCTTCTTAAGCAAGGATATATCTTTTTCAATTAAAGAAGAGGTGGAACATGCAAGGGGAGATCTAGGTGAAACTACCCTAGCATGGCAAACATGAGAAACAATATCATTTTTCAAAGATTTATTTTTATTTACACAAATTTCTAATTCTTTTGAGATAAAATCAATTTCTCTTTTTAGAGAATCATTATCTCTTAAAACAAATTCAACCTTTGAAGACAAAACATCATTATTCTTCAAAAGAGTTTCACAATCATTTTTAAATTTTAAAACTTTATTTTCTTTTAGTGCAAGATCGAGTTGAGACCTTAATGAATCCCTTTCATTATAGACCTCAACCTTCTCTTGCAAAACCTTGTCAAGTTTAGAAGACAATTTTTCATTTTCTTTAGTTAAAGCAAATGTCTTCTTTTTCAAAATGTTATATTTTTCAATTAATTTTTCACACACAATAGAAAGTTCTTCATTCAAAGCATGGGCATCATAATCATCACATGAAGAACTAGCATCAAAACTATCTAGTTGAGATTCTGATTGTACCTCAAGGGAGTCATTCCCTTGGATCATGTAGCATTGTGAGTCGGATTCTCCACTAGACTCCTCCTCTTGTTGAATGGCACTTGAAGCTTGGAGGTGGTGGTGGTTGTCAACATATTCCACACTGCAAATGCGGAATCAAAGTTAGAAGCAAGCATAAGATATCCTTTAGGAAGTGTGCCTCTAATGGCCTCAAGGGCTTGTGCATTGGCCCCTACATGCTTGCTATCACTAAGGTAGGATTCCTTAGTAATGACAAGGTGAACCTTATATCCTAGGGTTTGTAGGTAAATGGCCATCCTAGTCTTCCAAACAACAATGTTGGAAGGGTCAAAACTAGGTGGGGTCATGAAGTCCATGGTCCAAACTATATGTGTGCAAACAAGCAAATGCAAATGTAGATTAGCAAACAAAGGATCTCACTCCTAGGATGTTAAGCCTAAAGTATCAGGAGCGTAGGCTCTGATACCAATTGAAAACACCTAGAGGGGGGTGAATAGGTGTAAGTGCTATCTAGTGAACTAAATGCGCTAAATGCGGAAGCTTAAAACAATCTTGCAATCACACTTAATATAACACACAAGTGTAGCCGAATTCCCCGTGAAGGGCTCTGGACTAACTCTCTTGATTCCCTAGATATGGGTTGAGGTGCTATATGAAGCTCTTGTGGTTAAGTACAAGTGAGGCACACACAAACAAGCCAAGCATATAATGGATATACAACAATATGAAAGATGCAAGGCAACACAAGCAATATGAATGATATGAATGGAGAATGATGCTTTGCACAAATATAAGAGAGAGAGTTGAGAGACAATGGATCAAACGCAAAGACAAGATATGTTTCGAGGTTCGAGCCCCTAGCTCTACATCCCCGCCTTTACCACCGTGAAGGATTTCCAATCCACTAAAGGAGTATCGAACTCCTCTCTCAACCGTATAATGCCACCGAAGCAATACAACCACAAATTCACTCTACCGAAGAGGGATAAGGCCCGTAGCCAACAATCCAAACTCCACCTCACAATAGAGGGAGTAAACACAATCACCTCTACCGAAGAGGGATCCAAACAATACCACTCCGATCAACCTCTACCAAAGAGGGATACACAAACACAAGGAGGGTTTACAACTGGAGGCTCAATCAACCTCAAACACTTTCTTTTTCCATAAAACAATGATCCTAATAGAATAGGATAGAAGATAAGCTCAAGTGTGGAAAACTAGGTTTTGGAAAACAGAAACTCAAAGAAAATTACTTGGGAAAACTCTTGTAAAAGATAGAAAATGAAAGCCAAGAAAAATCTCCCAAATACTCTTTTCTTTGATTTTTTCAAAAACCTAAAAACAATATAAAGATAGATCTTTTGGCTCTTAAACACTTTTGTAAACTTATTTTATAAACCAGAGAATAGGGAAATTTTAGCTCTTAAAAACCTTGGCCAAAATCCCAAAGAAATGGGGTTTATATAGGCCAAAACAGAAACTAGCCGTTAGGCTGATCTGGCAGCCTGACAGGCTAGCGGTCGGCCGGCCGGCCGACCGCCAACGGTCAAAAATATGACCGTTGGGGCATACCGGTCGACCCGCCCGGCCGACCGCCTAGATACAGAGAGCAGAGCTCTCTGGTCCGGTCGACCGCCCGGTCGGCCGGCCCAGTGTCTGCCAGACGTGCACAAGGCTGTGCACGTCGGTCGACCGTAACGGTCGACCGGCCTTTGGTGCGGTCGACCCGTGCGGTCGACCGACCTAGCCTGTCAGCCACATTCTGGGTCAGAAAAACAGGTTTAAAAATATTTCAAAAATTCTTTTATCTCTTCTAAAATTTCATAAAACTTGTTTAACATTTTATATTGAAACACAAACTTGTGATAAAAATTTCAAGACTAATATCAAACATATTGAATCATTTTTGTGTCTTGCAAATTTTATCAAAAACTAAAACTTGTATTTTATCAAACTTAGATTTTTCAACACATGATAGGGAAGTCAAAATAAGTTTGTATAAGAAGTTTAAGCATGCATGTATAACTAGAATACATCTACTATACATATAAACCATGTAAACTTGTTTTTGATCAATCATTCATGAAACCAAATCCAAACATAAAACGTGTGTGTTGTGCACTTGAGCATATCAACTATTCTAAGCTTTACAAATGGATCTAAACACACTAAACTATGGAAACCTAAGTCTTCTTGACGATCTTCCATCTTCAAGTCGACTTGGTCCAAACTCCGTGATCCAACGAGCATGGCTAAGTGTGATCTTGATGCTCGGGCTCGGGAATCACCAAGTGAAGGCTTCCAAACTCTTCTTTTTGAAGCAATCACCAACTAATATCTTGTTACATGATCTGAAACTAAAATCACAAGATTATTAGTAACATAACTACATGAGTTAATCATCATCAAAACTAGAGAGGAAGGCCTCCGGGCCAACAATTAGGAGTAAACACCCTGAACATCAGCCACGGCAAATTCAAATTAGCACTTTAGATGACACACTAAGCACTTTTACTAATAATCATGCTACAAGTAAAATTAATTTACCTAAATATCCTATTCAATCTGAACAGCTTTTAGTATGGCTGAAAATGATGCATTTACAAATTATATTAGAACCACTCATAATCCAGATTATGAGCATGTTAGTTGAAATGCTATAAGATCAGAAATGTTTAGAGTAATTGAAGAACAAAAATAAATGTTAATTGCAGTTTTGTCTTCTTTGCCACATAAAATTGCACTTATTTTTGATTTTTGTGAAGCTCTTAATGGCTATCATTATATTATTATTATTACATATTTTATTGATTCTGATTGACTTTTAAATAAAAAATTATCGATTTTAAAAAGTTTTCTCATTCTTACAATGATTCAAATCTAAGTAAGATTATAATGCATGTTGCTAGAAAATATACAATTGATTTCAAAATTTTTATATTTTATTTGATACTACTAGCGAAAATACTACTACAATTGAGATTTTAAAAAATTATTTAAAACCTATTTTTAATGAATTTTTTTTCATATTCGATGCGTTTGTCATATTATTAACTTGTGAGCAAAGATACTTTGAAATTAATTAATGATTATATTTAAAAGTTAAGAGATACTATTATATTTATTAAAAATAGAAGCTCAAAAGACAAACCTTCAAAAATATTTGCTGGATGTAAGAACTTCTTGAACTCAATATGTAGTATATTGAGTAAAGCGATTCCTTAAAGTAGGCAATCAATATGTTCATTTTTGTAGAATTGCCTAATTATTTTATTTTCAATGAGGAATGAGAATTTTGTGAATGCATCTGTGAATGTTTGAAAAGATTTGAAACAGTAACAAAATTATTTTCTTGTGTTCATTATCCCACGACTAGTTTAGTATTTTATGAGTTAACTGAAATAACCGAGATATTTTCTCAAAGCAGACATAATAATTTTCTTCAAGATATTATTGTTTTCATGAAAAAAATTTAGTAAATACTTTATAGATTTTCCTTATACTTTTTATTTTGCAGCTATTATGTATCCTAGGATTAAATTTTATAGATGTAAATTTTTACTTGAAAATATTTATGAAAGAATGGAATATGATGATAATTTCTGCCCTAATGTGAGCGGATATTGACGCTTCTTTAAACCAGTTGTATGATTATTGTGAAACTACCTATGAAAATAAATAATTTTCTTCTTCATCTCAAATTTTTTCTTCATTTAGGAATAAAAGTTTATTATTTTCAGGTCTTTTATCAGCATCTAAAAGATCTAGGCCTCTGACACTTTAAATGAGCTCTACATATCCAACGTGCCGCAACTCCTGAGATCAATTCAGACTCAGGATTTGATAATTTTGAATATTGACATGGTGAAAATCACATGTATCGACTTATCATGTGTTTTTCTATCATTGCGCGTGATTTACTAACTCCTCCGGCATTTACAGTAGTGTCGAAGTCTGCTTTTAGTGCAAGTGGTCGAGTACTGACTGATAGGAGAAACCGTCTGGCATCGGATATAGTCGAGATGACTATATGTGGGAAGGATTGACTAGATGCGAAAAAAGTTAAAATAAAACAATTGACGATCTTATCTAAGACTCCTCAGAAGATGAATGAAGACTTTGTAATTTTTTTATTTATGAATGATAAAATATTTGAAGGCTTGTAATTTTTTATTTATAAATGATAAATTTTAAAATTATAAGTTTTGAAATTTTTTAATTTATACTTCAGATCTATTTATCCATGTTATTCAATCATTAATTAAAAATTTTTCATTTTCATTTTACAACTTGTAATTTTCTGTGCCAAATTTTTACTTAGAACTTTATGAGATTTTTGTTTACAAAGATTTTTTAGTACGAACTTAGTATTTTTTAGATTTTTATTTTCGGTTTTTTAATAACCGGCCTGGCACGGGTCCAGGCCGGCCGAGTCCAGGCAATGCCCGGGTTCCCTAAAGGGACCTGGCCCTAGGCCGGGCCGACACTGTTTGGCAGGTGGGGTGGGCTTGGCTCGGCCCGCCCTTTGGCCCACCGCGCCTGGGTCAGGTCGTGCTGGGCCAGGTCCGTTTGACATCCTAGTTGCTACACTTTTTGGCAATTCCAGACGAACCAAAAAATGACCTGATATCCGCTGACATGGTATTGCAAAGGTCGATTTTTGGAAATAGTTTGGGGGGAGCTTGATTCTTGGTATTGTTAATTTTTAGAGGGTTTTTTTCTTAAAAAAAAAAAAAAAGCCCATTTACTAATTAGAAATCTTTAAATTCCTCACTTGCGATTTCTCTAAATTTAAAAAAAATAAAGTAGGACGGAGGTGAAGGCTGCACAAGCTGAGCAAAGAACTAAAGCTTTAGTCATTGGGGTTCTTTATATTAACTTTATATTAGTTGAATTGTCTAATGCAATTTTGATAGATTTCTTTAAATAACTTTATATTTCAATTGAATGCTAAATTTGAGTAAATCCTAGATTGTTTGAGTAATATATCAAAATATGGTCTTAACAAAATAGGTATGACAATAATGCAACTTTACTGCTTATCACTACGGAAGCTTCCGAAGTTACAATCCCCAGAAATGTTTATGAAAATGCAAAAGACTTGGTAGTCATAATTTGGACATATAAAACGTAAGGCAAGGTAACGTGGTCAAGGGTAAATATATAAAGACAAGGTAATGTGGGAAATATGTAGTCAAGGATAATATGTAAAAATTTGTGAAACATAAGAATATATATGCTAAAATCCGGGAACGGATACTGCCACCGCAGAAAACGACAAAAGCACCCATCAAATATTTACAAGTGTGCCATTATTTTTTTGAATACATTTACCCTTCCGTGAAAAGTCCAAAATACCATTCCCTCTTCTTCCTTCTCTTCCTTCTTTCCCAGCGAACAACGGCGGCCCACTGATGCTTTCCTCCTATCCGGCGACCCCCTCATCCCCCCGATGACCCCCTCTTCTCCCTCCCTTCCCCTTCCTTTCTCCTCCCAATTCGCATCCCCCCGATCTTTGTTCGACCACGTCTGGTCGAACAGAGATCAGGGAAGGTGGGTGAGTGGGCGGGTGAGGGGCGGTGGGAAAGGGGAGGTTGAAGTGGGGGAGGGAGTTTTGTAGGGAAAGGGGGAGGAGGGGGGGCAGAGAAGGGGGAAGGATGGGGGTTGCCAGGGGAGAGGGGAGTCGCCTGGGAAAAGGGAGGGAAAGATGGAGGAAGAAGGAGCGGGAGGGGTACTTTGATTATTTTAAAATTAATGAGTGCCTTAATCACTTTGGTGGGTAGCTTAATCTGAAGGTGCCGACATCAATCTCGTAGGCGGCAATATTCGTGCTCCTAAAATTTCTTATTAAAAGAAAATTCCTTTTTGATCCCCGTTAATTTAATTTATTTTTTATTTAATCAAACAAAACAAAATGAGGTTCCTCCTCTAACTCCTCCTCGAATTTTATCGGACCGTCTGTCCCTAAAAAAGAGTCAGAAAGAACTGAGAGGCCTCTCTCTCTTCCCTCTCCTCGCCTCCTCCGCTCCTTGCTGCCCTCTCTTCTCTCTTCTCTCCCTCTCTCATCTTCTCATTATTTCTTCTTCCTCCCCTCCTTTGTGCCGTCGTTCCACCGCAGACGATACTCCAGTTTAAAACGTTCTTCTGAAGGCCTGTAGGCTTACATCATAAGCGCTCAAAAGAAATTCTCACCTCTGTCATTCTTCTTCTAATCGTCGTCGACGTCGAGAGGAGGAGGAGGCGGAGGCGGAGGATGCCGAAGCGGACAACGCAACACGTACTCCAGTGAGGATGCGGCGCCCGATGGACCCGAATCCGATCTGTTCGTCTACTACTGCAAGCACTGCAGCTCCCACGTTCTCATCACTGGTCAGTAACCCTCAATTCTTCCATTTAATTTTATACTTGATGATAATTTTCCTTATTTCATCATACAATTTTCTCTAACAAAGACTGTGATTATCTTTTTCCCCAAATTCAAACAGTGTTAGGGCAAATTCGAATTCGTTCGAACTTTCTGGAACTAGGGTAGAGATTAGTTGAGAATTCAGTAAAAGGTCACATTTTTTTTTAACTTAAATAGTATTTTCGCTGTTTATTATTTGGTCAATTTGTTCGCAGTCAAATGGCTTGTCCAAACACGTAATAAAGAATTAATGTAAATAGAGAACAACATGAAGAATCTTTTCACAGTTCATTTCACCATGATTTGTTAATCTTGGTGTTAGATTGATTATGAATTTCCCTGCGAATGGAGGAACTCTCAAATTTTCCATATATATTATAATGACTGAGCTGTTTAAGTATCTTAGCAATTACTTTATAAGATGCCTAAACAACTGAAAAAGAGAATAAATCTTTTATCTGATTGGCACGAAGTAGATTTGGTTAAAAAAAAAAACAAGAGGAAAAAAATCTGGTCTTTGATGTGGTGGATTGTTTAAGCAAATCAATTCATAGGTAGTAAAAGGTCTCAACTTATATTGGTGTGCTATTTAAGATGAATTAATGTGGATACTTGACAAAGAAATTAAGAAGGAAGAACACCATCTCTTTCAGCCAATTACTTGGTCACTAAGTGGCCTAATTTGCACCAATCTGATGAAATTCAAGGATTTAAGCTTGCATCTGGTTAGATATAAGCCAATCTCATGCCTGGATCTTTTGAAATGAGAATCCTCTCATTGTCATGTGCATGGTAAATTGTAATTTGAATACGGGATTACATGAAATTAAATTACGATTTTTGTTCATCGATCACATTGATTAATTAGAAAATATATACCGCGGAGCATGGTTCAAAGTCACGGTCTTGGTGAAAACTCAGCGGGCACTGAGACACATTGGTTGCGGCACCCCAGATCGTTCTGGGGCGATACGCGTAAAACGCTACATAGAAAACTCAAAAAATTCCGAAAAAAAATCACGACAAATCTTAAAAAAAAATATAAACATCAATATTTATGTAATACATGTTAAAACATATCACTTAGAACACTAAAAATAAAGAGAAAATATAAATACACGCGTCGTTTATAGAAACATATCAAAATACATGCATAATGTAGTAAATTTCACAAATAACATTCATAAATACCTACTAATGTAGTTATTTTCACATTGAATTGTGATGAGGCACAAAATCATCATCGTAATTATCCCTGCGATAGGTAGAGAAACTGACGCTAGTATTCTCAGATCTCTTGAGTTGCTGGCCTGATGTTAAATTCAAACCCGACATATGATTTTCAAGACTTTGATAACCCCGTGGGTAATTATCATGTCTACTCAAATAATCATCGCTAGAAGTTGGATCTTATGTAGCATAATAATTTAGATTCGTCGATATGACACCATCACATTGGCTTTCACCAACACCATAAGTCCCTCCATAAGCATCGTTGTTGCTCTCATCATTGTCATCATCACCATCATCGCTGCTACTACCATTACCGTCGTCATCATCAACATCATCACCATCTTTATCATCATCACTGTTAGAACTAGATAAAATTCTTACATCTTTACCATCATCGTCATATGCTTCTCTTACACCTCTACTTTCTTCACTATGACGAATACCTTCATTGGAGAGGAAGAACTTTGAAATGACTTTTTCAACTTTCTTAACACTCATCGGTGAGAACAGGCTTTTGATTGTTTTCTATTTCGATGAGAACATGTAAGGATCAATTCCTTTAAAAATTAGAGAGATCTATTTAAAAATTACTTAAATCAAACTATAAGTCTCTCTCATATCTATACCTAAATCAAACTAAATTAAATTATATCTATTAAATTTAAAACTCAGATCTATTTAAAAACTAGATCTATAAATTAAATTTAAAAAACAAGAGCTATTTAAAAACCAGATCTATTAAGTTAAAACAATATCTAATTAAATTTAAAACAAGATCTATTAAAACAGAGAGAGAAAGAGAGATCGGGAGAGAGAGGAAAAGAGATCGGGAGAGGGGAGTAGGACAGAGAGAGAGAGAAAGATAGATCGGGGAGCAAAAAAGAGAGAGGGAGATAGAGGGGGAGAAAAAGAGATGGGGAGAGGAGTGAGCCAGAGAGATAAAGAGAGATTGGGAGAGATCAGGAGAGGGGGAGTGCAACAGAGAGAGAAGAGAGATCGAGAGAGAGGGAGTGAGACACAGAGAGAGAAAGAGAGATAGGGAGAGAGGGAGTGGGATAGAGAGAGAGAGCTATGGAGAGAGACGAGAGACAGAGATTGGGAGAGAGGGGGAGTGAGACAGAGATAGAAAGAGCTCGGGGGAGAGAGGGAGGGGGAGAGAGAGATCAGAAAACAGGGGAGAGGGAGAGTTACCTGACGAAGAAGTGTCAACGACAACGATCTCGCCGGCGAAGGAAGAGGGCGACAACAAGGGCTCGAGGGCGACGACGATGGCTCACGGCGGTCAGATCTCTTTTTTTCCTTTTTAACACGCCGAATCACGAGTTCACAGTGGCCTTGACCGACTCGGCCTCGACTTGGTCGAGTCAACCTGAATTATATCAGGACTCGGCCGATTCGATCGAGTCAAGGCCGAGTCAGCCCCAAGTCGGTCAAAAATCGAAGCCTAGGGCGTCTCGGTCTCGTCGCGACGCCCGCCGAGTCGGAGATGACTCGGCCGAGTCGGATATGACTCGGCCGAGTCATCTCCGACTCGGCCGATACATTGAACCTTGCCATGGAGTGTCGAATGCGCAAACCTTCAAAGGGTTTCAATGGGATGGTGAATTGCCTTGTTAAATCAAAACTTCATTAGTAATTTGCAAAGGGACAAAATTGACCCAGAGTAATGCATAATACGGAGGGGGTGGTTTAGTTTTTATAGATGGTGATATTTCTTCGAGGACGTCCAATTAACATAGTTTATAATCGGCTCAGAGTTTCCAACTAGAAAATTGATTATGCTTCTAGAATATTTGAGAAATAAATCTACTGCGCTTTTGTTTAATTTTGGATTTCGTTAAATGGTTTGTGGTATGGAAGTTTATATTTTTCCTTCACTTTTGATTGTGTTGGGGTGTCTTTGCTGTTTAGAAAGTTTGGAGTTGTTCACGAATATGTTATTTTATAAACTTGAAAACGTGGAAATGGAAACCCTAAACAATGTTTTCTTTTGCTTTCATGAGGTCAACAAAAAGAAAAAGCATTCTTGGCTGGAAACATGTAATGGCTTTGAATCAAATAGAAAACAAGCTATATTTTATCGGTGGTGCAACATTTCCTTTCTAAGGTTGTACAGAATAAGCTGATGGGTTGTGCAGTAGAATTAAGTACTTAAGTAATGGCACACAATTGGCAGGGCCTTTTAGTGAATTTGCAATTAATTAATTAATTATGCTTATCATAAGTTTTGCTGTAGTTGCTGATTCGTTTAGTAATGGTAACATAAATGGTTCAGGTTGATATCAACCCGACCCAACACAATATGCTCTCAAACTGATTTTGGAGCTGCTTGACCCAACTGCGGTGTTGGGCAGGAGTCAGCTTAATTACGATATTCAAGGCCTGAACATGACTCAATATTTAATTTGGATACTGAAGAGACCACTGGCAGTTTACTGGTTTCAACAGTGTAACATATTTGGAGATTGTTGGAGATCTTTTCTCGTGGCTCACCCTTCTTGCCCGCCTTCTTGTTTTAAGAAGTAATGGAAATTAGTATAGTTATCAAGGAATCAATCTCATAAAGTATCTGGAAAAGTTATTCTAATCAAGTAAATAATAATTTATATAAGTTTACAATGGAATACGCTTATAGAATACAATTTATGAATATAAATACATTGTAAACATAATCAAGTGATTAAACAGTAACAATACTTTTCTGTCCTGTCCACAAAAGTTTCCTTGTCCTTAAAGCCTAAGCAATTGAAACTGCTCATGTTAAAAACATCTGATCAACAACAAACTTCGAGAAGAAAGAAAGTGAGAAAATAGGTATAAATGAGATTGTTGGAAGAGAGTAGGAGCTTGCTGTTGTTAGGGAGTTATATGTTTAAAAGCGGTGAAGTAGAGAGGTACAAAAAAAGGATGAGTAGTGACCAAATGGGAGGGTAAATGCTAAGGATATGAGACATGAGAGAGGGATTGTTCGGTAAACGTGGTTGGAATTTGGGTTTACTGTCCCCATTCAGTGATGTGATAATGATAGATGTCGCCATGCTTAAAGAGAAAAAAAAAATAGAGGATGACAGTTTTACATGTAAACTTTGGAGGTGCAATTGTAAGTGGCTACAACACCTCTAATTATTAAAGAGTTAAAGATAGCTAAGAATTTGTGCTAATTGTCTTCTCCAAGCACAAAGTTCAAATTATAAAAGTGCAAACTTTGTTTCAGATAGCATAAGCTTCATATGTTTGAGCTTTATCCATAAACTACTTGGTGAAATACCAAAAGTGTGCTTCAAAGCACATCAAAACCAAGTTTGTTAAAACACTGACCTGGTCACCTTAGCTGGACTATCTGACCACAGTCGTACCAAGACTTCAAGCCAAATTTAGTTTTCAAGTTTTCAACCTTCTCTAATGGTCTGATGCATTAACCCTTAACATTATCATCCTATTTTAGTTCTTCTGCCAAATCTGTATCTTTTTACTCTCTAGGATTTATTGGACCTTTATTTTCTACCACCTATAGCTTTAAGCTAAGTAAAATAATAATTCAGTGCTCGTTTTTATGTTCTTTTTTGACTGATACCTATAGACAATTAAATAATGCTTGTACTATGGTTTATGGTTTTGATTTGATACAACTATAAAATGGAATCCTTGTACACAAAGCAAATTTGCTAAGAGTAAGGTCCCGTAAACAGTGATAAGAATACAACATCTTTGACTTCAGATGAAGGTTTTGTCAATCATAATTGATACATTTTTTGACATCATTATTATGTGGAAATGCCTATAATTGGTCTTGTTGTATCACATTCGTAATATGATTCATTGTGTCCGTAAGCTTTATGCTTGATTATCAGTGTACATAAAGGATTAAGAAGTCAGAAGACTGAAGGCATTGGTGATGAGACACTAGACCTAGTTATTAGAATGTTTTTGTCGAGTTTAAATCATGGTCTAAAATCTCTCTGTCGATATCAGTACCAGTACCACCAGTAAGTAGTTTTTAGTATCAATATCGTTAATATCAGCCATTAATATGGGCAATATCAGCTATGTCGGCAATATTGGCCCTGATATTGGATGATATTACAGAGTTAAAACCGTTACGATATTGCCACTTTTGAAACCATGGTTTATATATTATCATCTATAGTTATTCTGTTGATGAAGCCTATTGATTACGTAAGTAGGAAGGGCAGCCAACAGGAATCAGAGATTGGTGTTGGCTTCTGGAGATGCTTCTATTCAAGCTCTGTTCTGCATCATAAAGCCACCACCAAGTTCTCACAGGCATTTTGTATAGATTTGTGGCATATGTCAGTCAAAAAAAAAAAAAAAAAAAAAAAAGAGACATAGAGGAAGGACAAGAACTATACTAGTAACTAGAGGCTCAAAAAATTTTTAAAAATAAAACCAGGCAATAGAGCCTTGTACTATTTATTATCAGTATATGATAAAGAGAGCTTTGTACTATCTATTAGTAGTATTGGTAAAAGCAGGCAAGTGCATACACTGTTTGTGACTCAATATCTGACTCAAGATTCTAGTAATTTACATGTGTTAAATAAGCCGTCGAGCCCTTGGATGAGCCTATCAACTACCTTAAACACTGAGTCAAATGTTCCTGGCTGCTAGGCAAATAAAACTTAAATCCATGAAAACATCTTCTAAGCTTTTCTAGGAATTGTCAAAAGGGAAATACAAAACTGTGTTTCGTAATGTTCTTTGAATAATTGACAATTCTTTTTCCTCTTAATAAATTAAATCACATTTCTCCTTAGACCAGGAATACCTCTCAACAAATGCAATGATTTACTTTGACCATAATCGCCTCCTAATCCTCGACCATAGAAATTCTCTCCAATAGAAAAGCTAGGTCCTTTAAATTAGTATTCGTCTTGATACTTTAAGTGAATACTTTGATTCAAAGCTAGTTTCGTTAGATAAAATTCTTCCCGATACCTAAGTGTAGCGAACTCTCTGATAGAAAGCTAGTTCCCGTTTAATAAAAATTCGTCCTGTACCTGATACCTACGTGTAGCGAACTCTCTGGCATATTTTAACAATTATAAATTCTACTCACACCCCCAAATCTAAATCAAACATTATCATCAATATTTCAATAAAAAAACAAAGGTAAGGAGAGTGGAGCGAGAGTATACCAGATTTGCAGCACAAGTGATCAGATGTGCTGAGATATTCTCCCAAATCTGAAATGAACAAACTGTGGATTTGTAATGACACACATGTTAGACCAAAACTTTAAAATATTCAACAAAATTGGTTGCCTCCCAACAAGCGCTAAGTTTAATGTCTTCAGCCAGACATCCTAAGAAGAGAAAAGAAAAAAATTAGTTTCTATCTTTAATAAAGAAAAACAAGCAACAATTCTCCTTAGCAACAACGTCAAAATTTGATCGGTTGAAAACAATTGTCGTTAAATTTGCAAATCGATGCAAATTCACAATTGAATCTAAACTACTAAAGCGAGTAAAACAATAAGACCAAGTCGAATCCTCAGGGAGATTTGTGTTGAAATTCTTAATTAAAGATGATGAAAGAATATCTTTTTATATTTTCTTTTTATTGAGTAAACATGTAAAAGTTTTCATTCTAGACCAACCTAAGTAAATATTCAACCTTTCAAGAGATCACAATTTTAAACGTTTTTTGAGTTTAAAGTCAAATCTAAGTTTCGTGGTTTGGAATTCTAAATATGCAGATTATTTTATTCATGTAGGCATACCCTATACTAAATCATATTTTAAAGTATTAATAGGCGTAAAGTATCTCAATATTAATAAATCAGTAGATAAAATTGTTGGGAAAACTTAGTCTCAGGTATAAATTATCTCCTGAATAAATCCTATAGACAATCTATCTTGGATCTAAGCAAAACACATCAATAAAATAAAAGTGCTTTCATTAAGTATATCTACTTCACAAAGATATCATCAAAACTAAAGAATAAAATTAGCTGCTCATGTTAAAGAAAGTCTTCATCTTTATTAAAATATAATCGTCATTATAAAGATGAGAATACAAAATGAGAGATAAAGAGATAGCTTGATGACTCTGTGTGCGGCTTCTCAGCAGAAATTCGCAGAGATGATCACAGAAATTAGCTCCCTTTTATGATGATGAGAGCCCTTTTTATAACCTGCAACTGCTAAGAATTTACTGAACTTTGAAATTCGGGTAAGATTTCATTCTCATCTCCTCAATATTTTGAATCTCACGAACTCCTTTATCTCTTCAAATCTTAAACTACTTATCTCTTGTGATTTTCTCTCTTTTTGTTATTTGAATTCAGCTAAATCAGATGGTTTGCTTGTGATTGAGATTTGAAATTTGTTAGGATTTCTTTGCTTGCCGATTGAGAACTTAAAAAGCAAACATCATTCAAAAAATCTATAGAACATAAAAAAATATCATATTACTACTTTCTCACACATTTTAACTCTTAAAATCAATCAAAAAGGATATCAAGTAGTAGGAAATATTAGACTTATCAGTATGACATTTTCTTTACCAACTTTATCAATAACTTTGTCCATCAGAGAGAATATATAATCAGCAGTTTTGAGATATTCGTAGTATCAATAGAAGTATGATAGATCATGTTTCTATCACAATAAATCATAAAATTAATAATAGGCTTTCTATTCTGGGAACTCCAGCCATCATATATGATCGTGCAACCATACTACAACCATTTTGCTTTATTGAAGCAATATATACTTTAACTTTTTTTATTTTCTTCTCCCAATAGAGATTGTCAAACTGGTAACCTGTAGGGCCTTTTACACCTGGGCTTGCCTCTGCAATAGTATTAATCATTGTCTGGTAGTAAGGACCACAATCAGCTGCATTGAATGACATTACATTGTAGATGAAGAATTTTGAAATGACTTTTCTAATTTTTTTAACATTCTCGGTTGAGGACGTGCTTTTGGTTGATTTATGTTTCGATAGGAACATGTATGGATCAATACTGCATGCTGAAATTTCAGCTTCTCTAGTGGTAACTTCAACGCGATCCACACTTGATCCCGATCCTTTAGGCTGTGAACTACTGCCACCAACATCTTTTGTATGACCTTCTGCTGATCTCCAAGCCATTTCACGACTTTCTTTCATAGCTTGTTTTAATTATCTTCTTTCAGCTTCTTTCAAACCATCAATTTTCAATGTCATTTTCAGAATCTTCATCGGTCATATCATAAAAATCTTCCTTAAAGTTTTCATAAGCCGCTCTTTTTTAGATTTTATGGCTGCTCTTTTCTTGCTCCCTTCAGAAAGATGTTTCAATATTAGAGACACTTCTTTTGCTACTCGTAATCATCCTTCCACCTGATCAGATACATGCGCTATATGTTGCTTCAATATAGTTATACTATCATGTACTTGTTTCTCACAATAATTACACTTCACAACTTTTCTACTTCCACCAACGGGGGTACCAGTTCCCATCCAATATCACGCTGCTTTGGAGCCATTCTGAAATTTAAAAAAATGATATGTTAAATTAATTCAAATTTTAAATTAACTAAATTAACTAGATCATATTTACTTAAATTAAATTAAATTAACTTTATACTATATTTACTAAATTAATTAAATTAACTAAAATTACTAAATAGCTAAATTAACTAGATCATATCTATTAAAATAAATTAACTTTATATTTTATTTACTAAATTAACTAAAATAGCTTAAATTACTAAATTAACTACTTTAATTACTAAATTTAAATTAACTTTCAAATTAACTAGCTTAAATTGAATATTATATAGAGGGGGACCGAGGGAGAGCGGAAGAGACAGAGCGGGAGAGAGATAGAGAGATAGACAGAGGGTGAGATCGAGAAAGAGAGACAGAGGGAGACAGAGGGAGAGAGACTAGAAGAGGGATCATGAGTGAGAAAGAGAGAGGCTTACCGGAAGAAGAGATCGACGACGGCGGCGCGGAGGAAAGAGGTGAATGACAACGGCGACATGGGCACACGAGCGAGGGATAAGGAAGAGAGGAAGACAAAGCTCGCTCAGATATGGGTTTTCCTCTTTTTAACTCGCCGATCATTACGAGTTCACAGTATAGTGGACCAACTCGGGGCCGACTCGGCCTCGACTCGGCCGATATCGACTCGGTCGAATCGGCCGAGTCGACCCAATTCGTATCGGGACTCGACCAATTCGACCGAGTCGGTAAAGTCTGAGCCCAGGCAGTTTCGCGTCGCTGTAATGTCGCGACCCTTGCCGCGTCGGAGACGACTCGACCGAGTCATCTCTGACTCGTCCGACTCTTCGAACTCTTCAACAAGCGTATCTCAAGAAACAACTATATGGGCTACGCATGACGGAAGGGAAAACGGTGTTGGAGCATCTAAACTTCTTCAACAAGGTCTGTTGATGTCAAGATTGACAAGAGGACATGGTATTGATACTTCTCAGTTTGTTTCCACAGTTATACGATCACATCGTCACCACCATACTCTACGGTAAGTAAACTCATCTTGGAGGTCACATCAACTCTCTTATCTAATGATATCAGGAAAAGGCCAAATCAAGAGGAGCAGGAAGGATCGGGGTTGGTGATCATGGGAAGGAAAGGAAGAGAAGAAAACAAAAGTCTGGGCTCTTCAAAAGCGTGTCCTTTTGTCACAAAGAAAGTCATTGGAAGAATGACTGCAAGCATCGGTAAGAGTGGTTGAAAAATGGGTAAGCTACGGAGGCGAACGTAGCAATGAGTGGTGTGAACACCAAAGTATTAATGGCTTCCTATATTGAAGATAACACTTCTCAAGGTGAAGGCTAGATATTTGATTCTAGTAGTACGATTCATGTATGTTTTCATAAAGAGATGTTCAACTTCTGGTTGCAAAGGAGGAATGGACTATTAAGATAGTGAAAGGCTCAGCTTGCTAGGTCATCGACACTGGGGCAGTCAATGTTACATACAAAGATGGGGCGATGCATGCTATGGAGGCGGTCTGGTATGTCTCAAAGGCACGGTACAATCTAATATCTAATAGGGTGCTCGACGAAGAATGTCGAATTCAAGTGTAACAAGGCGTCTTCACTGCTAGCCAAGGAGAGAAGGTAATCCCGGAAAGAAAGAAGTGTGAAGGGTTATACAAGCTGAAGGAAGAAAACTCAGTTCGAAGTGGAGTTTCAAGGATAAGCTTGGAAGAGAGCTCATCCGAGGTTGAGTTTCAAGAAAGATTGCAACGGGACTTGAACTGAGTCAAAGTATTGCAGAAAGGAGAAAAGGTACACTCAGGCAAGTTCCGAGACGACCTTAGCTATGGTGGTAATCAACCAAAGGCCCCGGGGAGAAGAGGCAAGAGTTAAAGGCTTCATGGTACAGTTACAATCAAGAAAAGAATCAAGCTAGTAACATGGTTCAAAGTCGCGATGTCAGCTGTCGACTCGGCGGGCACTGAGATTGTCTGATGTCGGCTTTTTGGGACAGACCCGGGCGATACACGCAAAACGCTACATAAAAAGCTCAAAATTTTTTGAAAAAATCATGATAAAGCTTAAAAAAAATGTAGACATCAATATTCATGTATCACATGTCAACCTATCACCTAGCATAATAAAAATAAAGCAAACACATAAATATACACATTGTCAGTAGAAATATATTAAAATACATGCATAATATGGTAAATTGCACAAAATACATTCATACATACTTCTTAATGTAGCCATTTTCATATTGAATTGCGATGAGAAACAAACTCATCATTATCATAATCCCCGCGATAAGTATAGAAACCAGATATATAGTTTCCATAAGGATAATAGTATATATGTGGGGTGAGATCAAGTAGGCTGAGATGATTGACTAGAGGATCTAGCATCAGAGTAATATGGCGGTGGAGGTTGTGCAATACCAGCTCCATGGTGGTAATACCCAAAACCTAAATATTCAGCGTTGCTAGTAGAATATTCATCAATAGAATAATTAGTGCTAGAATGCTGGCTTGATGAGATACCACCATGTACTTGTTTCCCATAATAATTACACTTCACAAGTTTTCTACTTCCAACAACAGGGGTACCGTCATGGTTCAAAGTCGCGGTCTCGGCCGTCGACTCGGTGGGCATTGAGACGCATCAGTCGCGGCATCTCGGATCGACCTCGGGCGATACGCGCAAAACACTACATAAAAGGCTCAAAAAATTCTGAAAAAATCATGACAAATCCTAAAAAATTATAGACATCAATTTTTATATATCACATGTTCAAAGCAAGTTTGTTTTTAGGAGTAAATTAGGAAAATATGATGATTTCTGGGGGTAAATTTAAGAAATATGATGATTTGAGGAGTAAATTTAGAAATATGAAAGAATTGAGGGATATATCTATGAGAAAACCCAAAAATTAAAAAAAGGAAAAAGAAAAGATAAGAGAGGAGAGAGATCTCCCATCGATCTC